>ML862571.1:0-18444 GCA_009831015.1 Picea engelmannii
TAACATAGGAAAACAAATATATATTTTTGGATATAATAAAAATATTTTTGTTTCTCATTTCTAATTGAAGTGTTATTGCTCCCTTCAAGTCTTTCAATATGTAGAATTAATTACATAATCAATTAATTTTACCAATCACCACAACTAAATAAAAAAAGTTATACTATGTATTTATTATATGCATTGTTATATTTATATTATATTTATTATTGAATATATTATTTATTATTATATTTATATTATATTTATGAATATTATAGTTCTATTCAGCTTACGGTTCATTATACATTTTGAATAACAAACAACCATTAATTATTATTTTTTGACAAAAAATATTCATTACTTATGCATTTAGTTATATTAAGTTTCATTGTTCAACATGTATTTCCCAACTAACTCGGCAGGGACTGCGTTGCCATGCAACCCTTGTTATATATGAATAAGAGACTCATCGTTATACAAAATGGGACAACCTAAAGGTCCACAATAATCAAAATGCAACCAATATATATTTTTTACACTTATTGGTAACGTGTCCTCATCCAATTGGGACGTTATGTCGAGTACATTAAACAAAATCCTTAATTTTCACATACAAATATTTCAAAACATACAACTTGCAACAACATTCGATTATATTCGTTGTCATTCATCAATTGAACTATTGTCACCACTTTAGTTGCATGCATGCCTCATTTCTTCATCACTTGTACGAGATATTGTACTTTGATTATTTAAACTAATGTTTCCTTGATCGACTTGTTTTTTATGTTCTGTATGTTCATGTTCCACCTACAAACATAGAAATAAAGTGCAATAAGTAAGTTTACATTTATATAGTAGAATATGTTTGAATGCTAAATCAAAAAACATACCATAGAAACGAGTGATTCATAAACAATACACATGTTTTCAAGTCATGCCACATGTTGTGTCTCAAAATCTCTTATGTTGGTTATGTTGGTTGTTCTCCATACTTTGTTTCTCGCATACTTAATACGTCATGATAAAGCATAGTTGATACAATTAATATAAAGGTTTCTTATTGTTCCATTAATTATATTTAGTATTTCATCTCATGGTTGTTGAGTTTTCTAGTATAAGAGGGTAAGCTTTCGTTTTTGTTGTGAGACACATATATATTGATATTAACTGTGTGAAACAATGGTTAGCTATGAGATGCAACTATGTTGATATTCACTATATGAAGTGGTGGTTAGTTGTGAGATGTAATAGCATTGTTGATATTTACCATGTTAAAACAATGGTTGGCTCTGAGATGTGTCTATGTTGATGTTAACCATGTGAAGTTGTGATTGGTTGTGAGATGCAACCATGTTGATATTGATTGTGTGATGTAGTGGTTGGTTGTGAGACAATATTATGTTGATGATAATTGTGTGAAACAATGGTTAGCTATGAGATGCAACTATGTTGATATCTACTATTGGAGTGATGTGAGATGAACTATGATGATGTTAAACGTGTGAAATAGTAGCTAGTTATGTGGTGCAAGTATGTTGTTATTGGCCATGACATATTGTAACGACCCGTGTTTAGAATTATTTAAGGTTGGACAAAAGATAGTATTTTCCCTTTCACATCTAGGCCCTCGACCCATATGTGCTTCTACATTGCAAGAACCTGCAACTAGAAGGTAAATTATTTGAGGTAATTCATCTACAAACTTCTTTGAGTAGATAATTGTATGTTTCACGCATAGTTGTTGTATTTCCTTACTTGCTTCAATGCTTCATTTTCTTTTTACATTTATCTATTTAATAAATAATTATGTGGATGCGACGAGGAGAAGGTCTCAACTCTAGATGAACACTCACTACAAGGAAAACACCTTGTAGCGGAGGTTTTTGCAGAGGTTTTTAATGTTACAAGATTTGACAAAGTTTTAAAAAAAATCTGATACAACCTCTGTTATTCAAAGTGGAGGTTTTAACGAATGTTCCATATAACTAAAAAATATTGGGCGAGGGGAGGTTGTAGCAAAGGTTTTTTTGTTAGTGCTTGTATTCGTAAAATGCACCGGTGTGTTCTTAAGTAACATGCACTGATGCACATACAAAATTCAAAAGCATCAGTGCTCTTAAAACTATTACGCATTGGTTCCATATTTTATGTTATATGAAGTGCAAGTGCTTTTCATGTTAATGTATGCATTTGGTTGTTCGTTTTGTTTTATGACACACCGATGCTCTTTTATTTAGTATGCATTGGTGCCTATGTTACCATGTGCACCGAAGGGTAGTGAAATTTCAAATATTTGAGATAACATGTCAATGCCATTTTTTGTTACTAAGAATCAGTGTGTATATTATATTTAAAGGATCGATGTGTATATTATATGTAAAGCACCAGTGCACATTATAATCATGTGCACTGTAATATTTTGAAATGATAAATGTAATCAATCATACATTATGTCGTTTAAAGTAACCGTGCTTTTACAATTTTTAGCACGAGTGCTTTAATATAATTAATAGGCACCGGTGCGTTTGACTCATGAAAACGCGTTGTTGTCTATTTTATGGCACACGCTGTTTAGTGAGTTCAAAAGAATACAATGTGCTTATATGTATTTAATTAATTGTTTTTTACAAATTTTCAATTAATCATCTAAAAATCAATTTATTTATTTATAATAATATTGTTTTTTATATTTTTGTTATTGCGTTTTGATATAATGATTGTATTAATGTGTTATCCAACGAATTACACCTCTATTATTTGTAACAATGTAAATCATCCATATATTAATTAATCAACAACACAACATTTTACAACATTTGACAATGCAATAAAATAAGAATCTCATTTTATTATATAAGAATAAGAGACTCATCGTTATACAAAATGGGACAACCTAAAGGTCCACAATAATAAAAATGCAACCAATATATAATTGTTACACTTATTGGTAACGTGTCCTCATCCAATTGGGACGTTATGTCGAGTACATTAAACAAAATCCTTAATTTTCACAGACAAATATTTCAAAACATACAACTTGCAGTAACATTAATTATATTGGTTGTCATTCATCAATTGAACTATTGTCACCACTTTAGTTGCATGCATGCCTCATTTCTTCATCACTTGTACGAGATATTGTACTTTGATTATTTAAACTAATGTTTTCTTGATCAACTTGTTTTTTATGTTCTGTATGTTCTGTATGTTCATGTTCCACCTACAAACATAGAAATAAAGTACAATAAGTAAGTCTACATTTATATAGTAGAATATGCTTGAATGCTAAATAAAAAAACATACTATAGAAACGAGTGATTCATAAACAATACACATGTTTTCGAGTCATGCCACATGTTGTGTCTCAAAATCTCTTATGTTGGTTGCTTTCCATACTTTGTTTCTTGCCTACTTGATACATCATGACAAAGCATAGTCAATACAATTAATATAAAGGTTTCTTGTTGTTCCATTAATTATAAAACAAGGGTTGCATGGCAACGCAATCCCTGCCGAGTTAGTTGGGAAATACATGTTGAACAATGAAACTTAATATAACTAAATGCACAAGTAATGGATATTTTTTTGTCAAAAGATAATAATTGAGGGTTGTTTGTTATTCAAAATGTATAATGAAGTGTAAGCTGAATGGAACTATAATATTCATAAATATAATAATAAATAATATATTAGATAATAAATATAATATAAATATAATAATGCATAATAATAAATACATAGTACAACTTTTTATATTTAGATGTGGTGATTGGTGAAATTTATTGATTATGTAATTAATTCTACATATTGAAAGACGTGAAGGGAACAATAACACTTCAATTCTATCAACCAATTAGAAATGAGAAACACAAATATTTTTATTATATCAAAAAATATATATTTGTTTTCCTATGTTAAACATTACATTGCATACACAAATTTATGTTAAAAGGCAAATTAATGTCACATCAAAAGCAAACTCATTGCTATAGTCCCATGGCAGGGACTAACATGGAAAGTTAAACAACTTAGCTACTTGCAAATTGTTCAGTTAAACCTTGATACTTCAACATATACTCACAACCCTTGCTTAACCCAATGTTGATCAATTCTTGGGTTGGCTCTTCTTTGTATGCCAACACCTATTAGAAGACATCCATGGATGAGTGTAAATTAATTATTTAAATATAAATATCACAACAAATATGAAATCATAAGTAAGACAGAAAACATAAGTACTCACAAACTTTGCGATCGACCCTTTTATTCCTTGTCGTCTTGTCTTATGTGTTGAATGGGTTCCAATTTTTTTTTTCTTTTCTGCAAAAAAACAATTGAAAATTAGTATTTCATATGATAATTAAATTCAATATACATAAAAGAATAAACAAATGATCACATACCTTTGATGCACGTTGTTGTTGGGATGCTTCCTCCTGTGATGCAATTATGTTCATTTCTTTTACCATGCGCTTGTACACTTTTTTGAACATCCCTACCGACATGTATTGGTTTTCACTTCGTTTGTTGCTTGGAATTTTCATAATCTTCCAGAAAAACAAAAAAGCACAATAATTTTCTTATTAAATCGACATGAAAGTAAATATAGCAAACAAAAATAATTTGGTATTTTTTGAAACATATTGTAGAAAAAACATGTTTAGTAATAATACTTTTAAATGGCTCATTTTTGTTATTGTAAGTTTTTTCTATTGCAAGTCTCACGGGTCTCAATGACCATTGCTCTGTAAACTCTTCATGTAGTTTATGTATAACCTGATTCTTGGAGTCATTGGTTTGATTTTTGTATTGTAAGTGAAAAGTATATCTATACATTCTTTCCATTATATCCCTCAAAATTCTATAAAACAATTTGCCCCTCTCATTAACTTCTAGCACCACTCAAAATGAACCGATAACCAAGTTGTCATCATCATTTACATCCTTCATAATTTTTTTCCTCTTAGGACGAATTTTCATTCCCTTGCTATCGATCCGTGCATAACATTAACAAAATGTGAAATTGAGTGTTTAAAACTTGTTAGCAATTAATGTTAAAAAAATCATTTTTAGTAAAAAGTCAAAGAAAAACTTCATGTTGATTACCTTTTGATCCACCTAATTCCTCTCTTTGCAACATTTCCATAAATATTTTACGCTCTTTTGCACTCGGATTGCAAACAATCTTTTGAAGTTTCTTGAAGTTTTTGCTCTACATGACACACATTAACCAATACACATCATTAGTTTAAGTGTACAAATAATTCAAATATATAATTAAGATTTTAATACAACTTAAAGAACTTGCTTCATTCTCTTGTTGGGATGAGCTACCATCGCACTCGCTTCAATAAGTTATTTTCCTTGAACTTCTATAAGCCATATTCTATAAAAAAAAATGGAATCGTCGGATATATAGAAATTATGAAATCTTTTTTACAAAATAATATATCGGTGTGTATAATAAAACAATGCACCCCGGTGCATTACACATAAGTATAAGCATCGATGCTCATTACTAAGTATTGTGAAGCGCCTAACCCGTATGCATGTGATACTAACATTAATAGCATTTAATTTTTAAACTCATTGATTATGTTTGAAGAAATATGTGCATTGGGGGAATATTATTGTACTATGCACATTGATGTGATATCATTGTACAATGTGCATCATGTACCACGAATTTTATTTTTGAAAGAAAAAACTGACAGTAACAGGATTTGGAATCCAATGCAATGAGTGGTATCATTGCAACAGATACCAAATGCCCCATATACAAGTTAAGAAATCCTATTAAAATATATTGGTTAAGAAAGAAAAATATTTTTATGAAATATAGAGAGGGGAACCAAGAAAAACGACAAGAAAGTTAGGGCTTTCAATACCAAAGGTAGCTATGAAACCTTTTTTTCTTGGAGAGTGCATTGAAAATAGTTTGAATCAGATAGGGAAAGATTGAGATGATCAATAGAATGAAATCACACACCTGAAATTTCTCCTATGTAGATTTGTATGTGGCTTATAGTGATCCCTTCCAAATTTGGTTCTTCAAAAAAATCTACCCACTCCAAAGTCTTCGCTGGTAAATCTCTCTTGCACAGATCTCCCCTCTAAATCTTGCCAAAAGAATGAAATAATGAATAGTGTTTTCATTTATAAACACCTCCATTTCAAAAAATGAAATTCATGCTCGTTTTTTCGTTGTATATTTTAGCTCATTGATGACACACGGGATTGTTGATTTTTTGTAACTTACCGTCTCGGTGCACTATACAGTTTTGTAGAGCACCGACGCAATTTAAAGTGTCGGTGCACTTTGTATGTACAAAAGCAGCAACAAACATGTACATTTAAAAAAAATCGTATATTTTTTGCTATAAAATCAGTGCGTTACACATTTTTTAGGTGCCTCAGTGTACTCCCTACGTACAAAATCATCGATATCAATTTTATTGACAAAATAGAAATGCAAACCTCTGCAATTAAATTTTGTGGAGATTTTGCTTTGCGGAGGCAATAATGGAAATCACACTTAGTGATTTTCATTGTTTAGCACACCGGTACCTTTTTATGTAGGCACACCAATGCCTTTTTATATAGGCACTCCAGGGAATCTATAACTAAGAGCACCGATAACTTTTAAGAACCATTCGAAATTATGTTTGAAGTTATATTGTTCTATGCTTCTCAAACTTTCTTTCAAGAATTCATTCATGTATTGATGATGATTTTGGATCAAATGCAAAGAAAAAAATGTTATAATATCAAATGGTCAATTCTTCAGGTTTTATCTCATTCCATATCGTTGCAAGTTCGTCATTTCTCTCCTGCCATTTAAAGTAAGTCTAGATTTTATTTATAATTCAATTTATGTTATTTATGCACACGCATCTGAATAATTGTTCATTGAATTTTGTAGGATCATGATTCAGTATCGAGTTCAGATGCACAAGATATTCCATTGGTCCAAAAACACCGCAAGCTCTTATCGGGAGAAAGATATCACAAGAAAATGTTTGATGAAAATGGACAATTGCTTTACCCTACCAATTGTAACATGCCATCTTCCAACAACCAACCTAGGTCAACGATATTACCCCATGAATTAGATATTTTTTATGACACCCTAATAATGTGCGGTTGTTCAAAATGTAAAGGGTTGAAGAAGAACCCTCGATGTATCACATTGTCTCATTATATTAATGTCCGACTACTCAAAGTTGACGGTCTAATACCTTCCACTATGATCAAGAATCCAATGGGTGATATAGAAAAGACATGTAGGAACACTTTCATATGCTCATTTTTTTGAAAAGTTGGAAGCCAAATCAATTAAATTTCGTCCTAAATTGACCAACCCATCTCTTCCTATTGAGTCAATAGAGAGTTCTAGTGAACCAAAGTATGATATCAATACTACCCAAAACATCTCTACTAAGAGTTCCAAAAAATTGTGTGAGCTAAGAGAAAAAATGTCCAAGTACACACCAAAGTCAATTCAATTTTCAGAAGGTAGTGATGACTTCCCTCTTCCTATCCATATGTAAAGTAAATACCATACCTGTTACAATTGATCTTTGTATGGTGCATGGTCGTCTTCCATTCTTGTGCCCAATGTTGAAACCAAAATCTCTTTTTGTGGTAATAGTTATATGATTGCTAAGTCTAAAATAGATGTTGCAAATCTTGGGTTGTTTATCCTTTCACATGTATATTTTCCTCCCAAAAAATCAGTAGCACTTATGCCATTTTGCAGTCCTCTTTATAGTCAGACTAATTACTTGAATATTGTTAAATATAAACATGGCATTTCCATGTATAGTATGTGCATGACAGGTTATGCTTCTGGAAACTTTAACAGGAAAAACTTGTTATATATTGATGGTCATCCATAAACTCATGGGAACATTGCAGGGTTCATAAATAGTTGTAGCTCATCATTATTTAGTGCAAATTTTTCCTTTGAGGAGCACTCCAATGACAAATAATTCTTTATGAAAAGGAAGGCATCAAGATTTGTTGTTGTGCATGCAATATGTAGTTTGTCTCCTGGTGACGAGTTGTAAATAAACTATAACTTTCGTAGACCACCATCTGCTCATAAAAAACACCCTACATTGGGCCTACCATTAGACATCCCCTTGGGGCATAAGAAAAAGATGATTGAGTAATTGTATTTTTGGATTTTCAATGGAACTATTTTAAATGTAATGTTTAATTTGACATTTGTTTTATAAAATGGTTGGTTGCATGTTACAATCATTACATCAAAGATGGGGACTAAGTCCTATAGAATCTACACACAGACTTTTGTTTATTTTATTTATTGAGTTTTATTTGTATTTTTTATATTTTTAAATATTAATATAAAACTAATTTATTTTAATATTATTTTAACCTTAACAAATTCATTATTTTTTTCACTATCCAAATCTAGTACTTACATTTACTTATGAGGAGATTCATAAAGTTGGTGATAGATCAAAAAATCATAAAGCCATTTAAAGCAAATTGTGTGTGTGTGTTTGTGTGTATGTCCACTGGTTGTAGCCTGGGTGGTTGGGTTGAATGATTGTTATCCTCCCCACCCAGGTTCAAATCTTTGGAGTGGCATGTTCGTGCCCGTAATCGACTTCCCAAATTGTGGGGGGTTTTCCATGGACATAGCTAGCACCGATCTTTGGTGTGGTGAACCACATGAAAAAATAAATTATATATATATATATATATATATATTGTAAATACACCGGCAAAAAAAAAGTATTATATGATTAAGAGATCCATACAAAAATTCTCAGCTATTGGTCTACCACCCGGGAAATCAGACTAGTAGCAGAGGAAAAGCTTATTAGTCCAGATAGTTTGAGTAATGTTTTTAAACTGAATCGAGTTTACAAGATAAGTTAGATGTATAATATATCGACAGCTTCTAAATTCTATTCCTAAGACACTACAACTCATCAGTTAACAAAAATTTGAAAGAAAAACCATATTGATTATTCTGGCGGAGGAGGGGCCTGTGGCTCCTGAGAAGGAGTTGTGGTTGCCTACCTATTTATCTGCATTGATGTTGTTGAATAGGGTGATGGAAGACGCGACTAGACCACGCAAGAGGAGGTGGAATTCATCAAGCTAGAGTTGGGATATTGCTATGTGCCTCTTCCTGGGTTTGGAGCATTTGTCCCAAGAGCATATTCATGTGTCAGTAAAGTTCAATTGTGCGCCAGTATTTTGACTCGTGACCACAAGAGCTTCCAATATCTATCACCCAGTTGATAATTCCTTCGTCCACCTCCTCCGTTGGAGTTAGTGTGTGTTATGTTCGAATGTTGGCCTCGTCCTCTTCTATTTTCTCCCGGGTAGGCTGAGGGATGGTGGCGTGGAAAGATGATGTCGCTATGTGTGCATCCCATTGAAATATGGTGGAAGGAGACCTTCCTTATCTACGAATGGAGGAAGTGTTCGAGGGAAAACCTCCACCTCGACAATATCCCCTTTTGTATCCTCTATGAGGAGCCATTTCCTTTGTCGTTGGTTGAGTGAACTAGGGTTGCACAACAATCCTCCCCAAGTTGGTGGACCAAACACAACGTTGGTTGTTATTCAGACCAGCTTGAGCTAGATCTTCCTTGTGACTATTGCGTGGAATGTACAAAGGTCTTGGACTATCGAAGAACTTAACACCTTACTTAGTAATCATTATGTCGAGCTCAGAAATATCATTGAATCTGTTCCTTAACTGTTGTGTACGTTCTTTGTGCCTTCTCAAGTGATGGAGTAAACTGAACTAGTACCAAACGTCCTTGAGACCATGTGCTTGGCATATGTCATGCATACTTTCCTTTGTCCTCCTGCCATTCCAACTGGCTGAGCCAAGTTTGGAGCACGAGAAGGTGACATATCGTTTAATTGGAATTTGAATAGGTGAGGGTCGGACTCCAATGGATCGACATCAAGCTCTCTAATGTTGTCATACTGGATTGTAGTGGGGTCTCACCAACATGTATGATGTGAAGGCCCACCCCCGTTGTTGTTGCCATATGCTCTAGAGCTGGACATTGGAATAACTCATCGCTCCTCCATGCAATTCATGGTCACATCATCCGATGATTCTCCCTCCCCTGTCACCCCATCTAGGGGAAAATTGTGTATATTAAAATTCATTATTATTTTTTATTTTTTATTTTTTTATTTTTTTTATTTTTTTTTACTGGGGGAATCGACAACTCGCGGTTCTCGTACTCGCGTGACACGGGGTTGATCCTCGTCGGCTACCACTATAACCCCAGGTGCAACCACCCAGCCCGCAAGAATGGCGCACAAGTAAATCCGGGTGAGAATCGAACATGAGACTTCATTTTACAAATTTCCTTCCATTTACACGGCACTTGCCAATCCGTCTACACCCGTGCGGGCATATTAAAATTCATTATTATTAATGATTTTGTTTTCACATTTAATAATTTAAATTTAATTATTTAAAATTTTTAAATAATATACATTCTTTAAGTATAAAAATTATAAATTTAATTATGAACAATTATTATAACGTTATCAATAAAATAAATCTAAAAATAACATTTCATAAGAGTAATTATTCAAATTAATATTTTCATTCATTAACCAAATCCAATATTTGCATACATGTTAATACAAAATCAACAAAATACAATACTTAGTATACTTTTTTAATAGAAGATTCTACTAATACTTACATATTTTTACGTACTTTTTTAATAAAAGATTCATAAAATTGGTAATAGAGTTAAAAATTCTAAAACCATTTCATCGAAAGTGTATAGATCAAAATTTATTATTATATATTCTTTTTATTTAATAATTTAAACTTAATTTCTCTAGATGGGGTGATAGGGAGACATTTATTGCCATGAATATGGACAACGCATACTCTTGATGCTTGAAAGCCCGCCCTCCAAATCCCTACATGGTAGGCTGCCTTGCCATCTTCCACAAGCGGACAATTAATATGAAGAAGGATCGAGTAGGGAGGATTCAATCCATTTGCATGTAGGAAATCACGATGGTTAATGCGTCATGCGGGGTAAACATGACCATGTCCGATGTCGATTTAATGCTACCTCACTTGGTCATCTCTCCAGACTCTCATACTCACGACAACAATCAAATGGTAGGTGAAGAGCACATCGGGGTTCATTCCCCTCGGGCGTTTGGTGCTCGAAAAATTTGGAGGACATCGAGAACATTAAAGATAAGATTCAGGAGCATGATTGTGGCATTCGCTAGAGTTAATCGACATGACTGTGTTGGATAGAGTTATAATGGATGTTGCAATTCCATTCCAAAGGATCTTGTGACCCTCCTGAAGCGCTACTCGACCTCCACATTGATTCTATGGTTGCTTGGCTACCCCTCAAAGCCTTGGGTGAGCACCATATCTCATAGTGTAAGCCCACCCCTCCAATCTACTTTAATGGCCAAGGGTGGCTCTGGTTGAAGGGGTCAACATCACAAACAAAGACTCTCCATTTTACAAAAACAATAGGAGGTTGTAGCATCTACAGAGGATTTCATAATTCATACACCTCCATATATTAGAGCAGAGTTGGAACTCACAAAGGTTGACGTTCAACTAGACCAAATCCTTGTCTCTGATGTGGAAATTGATGTTGAGCTTAGACAATGGATCCCCAACACAAGTTCCTTGTGCTCCAAAGAGACGAAGTACCACTGGACAATTGACCTTTACTGGCATATGAAGACTCTCTCAGGGAAGGTGATGACTGAGAGGAACATGGCTTGCAGCAAGATTCTGATGCAAATGGAATACCTGTAATTGCAAACCAAGGAAGTGGACCAAAAAATTACTCTTCTTGCAGAAAAGGTAGTGGGTCTAGACCTCAATGAGCCACATGAAGACAATCACATGTTCCCGTGGAAACAATTAATTCTCCACTTGCATAATCTTTGAATGCTTAGTTTATTAGTCTTTTATTTTTACTAAATAGGCTATGATAGGCTAGCCAAGCGCCAGTTTAGATGCCAAACCTTTGAGAAATGGCAATTCAATTTTCATAATTTTGTAGACAATGACTCATAGTACATTTGGGTCAAATTTCGATGGCGTGTTCGACGCAATTTCCCCTTTTGTTTGTCGAGACAACGACAAACAACGGACCCCCTCAAATGTCGTTTCACATGACTTCGCTTTTTCGATGACATAGATATCGTCTCTATTGTGATGTTTCATGCGAACACATGTCATCTTGGATTTGACTGTCCAAACCCCATATAGTCGTTGCTACAAATATGTCAAAGACATTATAATTCTAACATCCAATTTCGTCGGTATCCACTACATGGACGCCATGGGAGCGACGTTACCATACATCGCAATTACGACTTATAGTAACGTCGCTCAACTGATGGCATACTATATATCTCCGACGTATGTGCCATGGGAGCGACGTTACCATACGTTACAATTCTGACTTATAGTAACGTCGCTCAACTAATGACAAGCTATGTATCGCCGATGTTGGTGCAATGGGAGTGACGCTACCATACATCGCAATTCTGACTTATAGTAACGTCGCTCAACCAACAACACACTATATATCTCTGAAGTATGTGCCATATGAGAGACGTTACCAGACGTTGTGAAGGTATTTTAAAAACAAATGTCAATTTATTTTTATTTTTTTGATATTTTTAAATTTTGCAACTAGAAAAATTTAAAATGAAGTAATTCCCTTGTATCATCATGATAAGGGTATATAGTGAATAACCTGTTTAGTGATACTAATACAAATAGATGTAATCATTGAATATGGATTAATACATATGATAAGCCCATACAGGTGTTATGTTACCCTTGTTATATCAACTTAATGAACATGATAATACTTATACCATTATCTCTACTAATTACCTATGATAAGGTAATGAAACCCATACATATACTTTGCTCCTATCTGATTACTCGATATAAGCTCATAAGTTTCCATGGTCTTACTTCACAACTTTCATATCATAACAATGTGATAAGCTTATGTGTGGTGTTGAGCTTAACCCTGTGTGTCTATCTGTAATCAATTACACAGGTTAATAGTAATGCTTATACCATACTTAAGCTGGGAATCATAGTAATCAATACGAGCATGTGATATGTACTGGTATACACAACCTATACGTTGAATATGATAGTAAGCACTGCTTATTACGATAACTTAGTTATGGTTATTACTATGGATATTACACTCTTCTATGTATTATAGTTGTACCAATATTAGGTAATTACAGTGAAAGCCATGTAATACAATCTGACCTATATGAATAATTACACCTAATACCTAAGGTTCAACATATCACTTACAACTTACATTGGTTCCATATCAGTTATATATGACATGCTTATTTCACATAATTTATGCCCTTTATATATACATTTAATGATCTATCCCTATTCAAGAAGATGGAACTCATATTGTTGTGATCATACCATATTCATACCTATCAACTTATGGTAATAGAAGTGATTCCTTGGATTTACATGTGTTTCTACATATGAGATACAAGGAGCTTTGTACACATATGATGTAAGCTTATTGTCATTCACCTATATGTGGTAATGTGAATGCCCCTTTATTCCATATTCATTGCACTCATCGGGTACATACATCACACAATAGGAGTAAATAAGGCTATACACGTATTACTAGTCCATGCATAAGTAATGGTTACCTTATTACCGTAATCGCTTACATGTTATAGTTATAAGGGTAATGATACTATCATAGATAAAGAATGGGCTTGTATTACTCACCATATAAACATGTTCATCATAAGCAATGAAAATCATAGATATAAGTATGTAAATCATAGATACCAGTAGAAGCATAGTTAAACAAACTAGATCAGTACTCATTAGTCATGTTAAAGCTTTATTAGAATCACAATACTTGTCTAAATTAGAAACGTCGTGTTAGTATGAATTCAACACATAGTATCCATAATCAATGTGATTAGATTCAATATGGATTAGCTTATAGTTAATAGTTGATGTCATTGCCTCAATAAGAATGGTATAATACAAGTAATAAGCCAGTTAGTCTCAATCTTCATATTGTATCTTCCTAATAATGATACCACTCTAATCATACAAAAGCTTCATAGTGAGTTTGATAAGTTGTAGATACGAGTTATTCTTTGAGTGCCAAATAACATAATTTCCATAACAAGATCTTAGTAATAGAGAGCTTAGTATGATTCCAGGCATTGTGTTGTTTAGTGATGTTTGGTATAGGCTAAGAATAGAAAGAAGAATGGTCATAAGAAGGTGCGAGGAGGCTTCCTAGAGTAGTGTGCCCTTGGTCAAAGTCATTGGAAAATTGTTAGAATTATGGAAAAATAGAAACAAATAATGCCTTTTTATTTTTCTGTTCACAAGATCGACATATATGAGAAAATAAATAAACAGATCTAAATTAAATTCTGAGTATAAACAAAATTTCTGAGTGAAAAGACAAACCTCAAGCTTACCTCCTGATCTAAGAAAGATGTGCCTATCACATGTGTGGATGAAAACCTTTATAATATGCTTAGAAATAGTTTTAGGTTCATGGATCAAACCTCTAGGGTTTGATCTTTGTCATAAGGACTTAGGAACAATTTTGCCAATGTATAGACCATCACAAGACAACTGCAACAAGTACTCCACAAGAAGGGACAACAAGGTATTGACCATAGATGATAAAACAAAACCAGGTACCCCACAAGAAGGGACAACAAGAACTCCAAAAAAGGAGACAACATAACTCTCCATATCAAACAAGCAAACCCTCCATAACAAACAATCCATATATATCAAACCCTCCATAACTGAAAATAAAGCAGCACTGGATAAACACTCCAACCAATACCAAGACCAATACAAAACTCAGATCTAAAACTATTACACCAAATGGGGAGGCTGCACCAACAAACTCAGATCTGAAACTGTTACATCAAATGGAGAGGTTGCACCAATAAAACTCAGATCTAACACTGTTACATCAAATAGAAAGGCTACACCAACAAACAAAAATCAGATCTAAAATTGTTACATCAAATGCAGAGGCCACACCAACAAAACAAAACTCAGATCTGAAAAGATAGTCCAAAAAGGAGGTCGCACCATCATCAAGAGAGAACAACCGAGGTGGCCACAACAAATAGGAGAGTTAGGAGTGAGTGAGTGTGAGTGTAATAAAATGCTAGAGGGTAGGGTATTATTTATATTCAGGGAGAGGGGTTAGGGCAATTTAAAATTATAATTAAATATTGACATTTAATTAGTATAAATAATAATTAAAATGTCAATTAATATTAATATTAATTATAAAACCCCCAAACACATATAAAACCCCAATCACATAAATAAAACCTCAATCACATAAAACAACAAGGGGGTACCTTTTAAGACAAAGTCAAGAGGGGTCCATAATGTTAAAACATGTCCACATGAGTCTCATAATGACCTATAAACTTTATTATCACTGCATAAGGGGGTCCATCAACAATGTGGTCATGTCCATCTTCATAGGCACTCCTAGGTCTCATGGACCATCCCGGGATACAGGAAGAGGATCACACATAAACACATCTTGGTATTACACCAAGATCTTCCTGGTCAAAGACCAGGTTTCCCCATAACACATCTGGGGGCCCTAGAACACATCTAGGGTCTTATCCACCAAGGTACAAGAACAAGGATCAACACATGCATTGGGAAAGGGTTCCCTAGAACACATCTAGGGGCCCTAGAACATATGTAGGGACCTATATCAACCACCAATGAACACATCCAAGGATCAATCCAAGCACTTTGCAAGGATTCCCTGGAACACACCCAGGGGCCCTAGACACATCTAGGGACTTATATCAACCACCAAGGAACATATCCAAGGATCAATCCAAGCACTGAGCAAGGATGATCCTTAGGAACCTACCATTTGGATGACATTTGCTTCCTAGAAGGAAGTGAGAAGATGCCTAAAGTTCCCAATCATGGATCTAATCAACTTTGGGTTCCCCCCAAAGATAGTTTGCTAAAGACTGGTTCACACTTCTCATTAGCTAATTCAATACATCTTGATACCTTTTTATACAAGAAGGATGTTAAGGAAAATGTTTTTTATCTTAATATTGTTTCGGTGGAAGCTCTAATTTTTGCAACCCCATCATAACCCAAAAAATCACTCCCTTTGACCTAAGTTGTCCTCTAGTTTATGATGGTTATATTGAGTCTTGCACTAAATAAAGGAGATGTTATAACCATGTTATTCTAATTGAGATAGATAGCCATACTACTTAGCTTCCATCTTGTACCAAAGGAGCAAAATTGTATTGTTGCGTAAAGGAGGACCGTTTGGAGGCGGAGAGATAGTGAGATTACAATGAACCGTTTGGAGGCCCAAACATCATGAGATTGTAGTACACCCGAGTTGAAATGACTGTTTGAGTCGAAAAAATGTGAGATTGCAGTGCACCCTTTGGAGTGTCAGATCAGATCAAATTATGATTAGTGTTATATTCTATATTTTCTGGGAAGGGGTGGAGATCGGAAAATGCACTGCAAAGAGAACATCATTTGCATTCATTTTTCCTTTGACTGAACTGTTCGAGTAAAAACTCAAAGAAAAATAGTTTTAATCAAATTTGGAGAGCTGGGGATTATGATGTCCAAAATGAACAAAAGTGATCTTTACTAGATGGTGTGTATCATGTTCAAGTACATCCAAAATTCCTCCATTCTAATGCGACTTCCCACACATGGGAATTTGGAGATATTTCGAAGTTGCTTGATAATGTAGTTGCATATTTTCAAAATGGTGTAACTTTTGTCATTGTGGACAAAATTCAGAACCCCAGGGACAATATTCCAACTCTTCTTTTCCAAGATAATGGAGGTGGAATGGATCTCGATTGCATGCGGAAATGTATGAGGTTGGGTTTCTAAGTGAAAACTAATAACACAACTATAGGATGATATGGAAGTGGATTCAATACAAGTACGATGAGATTAGGTGCAAATGTGATTGTTTTAATTCACTTTGCTCATGGAAGCCCTGCTACATAGAGTATTGGGCTCCTTTCTTACACATTTTTTAGGAGAAATATTCACATCTGTTAAGGAATTCAGTTCTTTATGAGCATCAGATTGTATATTACCATCAATAGAGTCCAAAATAATACTAGAAAAGAATTAGAAACAAAAATTACATGAAGACCATATAGGATGTCCTCAACTTGAGATCTCTCTCCTCCATCGTGGCCTCTGTGGTGTTGAGTAAACATTTCCATTAATACAAAGGTGAGGAAAATTTTAAGTACCCCACAATCCCAACAATGTACACGGGTTGTTGGGTATGTTACAATTTGTATCAAAGCCAAGATTACAACACTAAGGGTTGTATGGGCTCAAGGGAAATTAATGACAATGATTTTGGCGTTTAGCATTTGAAAAAGAATAAGAAAAAAGCATGCTCAAAGCCTTTCCACCTCAAATGGTCAATTCAACTCGGGTGTACTACAATTTCATGATGTCTGGGCCTCCAAACGGTCCTTTCAATTTGTGTGCACTGCAATCTCATAATCTCTAAGCCTCCAAACGGTCATAATGTTCATTTCAGTAGGTTCCATTCCTCTAAATATCTTGTCACCAGACCTAGAGCTTGACATAGACCATGACCTAGACCACCACATAGAGATAGATATAGATTTAGACATTGACCTAGAGCTTGATGTAGACCATGAAATAGACCCCCCTAGCTCCATCTAAGCCTAGGAATAACTTATACTCAATCCTTAACCCTATATTAACTCGATCCATGAGGATGATGGAATATATTAATTTTTCTTTCTATGGAAAGATAATAGAGGAAGGATTGATCTAAAGTGTTTCTCTCAAACAAAGATACTTCATGATGAAAAATGACTAGCAAATTATAATTAAATTTAAAAATTGGCACCTCTTCAAAATATGTGATTTGGAGTTGGATCCAGATCTGTGTACCATGATTTCACCAAAATTTGTACCACGATTTCACTACATCAACACCTCCAAATGATCATATGTCCATTTCATTGAATCCATCATTGTATTGTGACTATTTCTCGGTCTCCCATTCACTCTCTCCATCATTGAGAGTGAATGGGTGACAAATAAATAATGATTTTACAATGATGGATTGAATGAAAGGGACATATGACCTTTTGGAGGTGTGGATGTAGTGAAATCATGGTAAAATGTTTGGGAGGGTAGGAATTACTTATGATTATTATGACAGTTTATTTTGATAAGGTGACATAGATGTGTAATAAGGGGAGAGGGAGAGAAGGGGAGGGAGGGAGAAAGAGATATAGGGAGGTAGAGAAAGGTAAAGAGAGAGAGGGAAAGAGGGAGAAAGAGAGAGAGGGGTAGGGGGTGGAGAGACA
>ML862571.1:23570-39579 GCA_009831015.1 Picea engelmannii
CTAAATTTGAAGAAGTGAAGCTAAACTATTCTTGTGGACCCTTGAATGTGAAGCTACTTTTAATATACTCAAACAAAAAATGGTAAGTGCCCTAATTTTGGTGTTTCCTAATTCTAATGTAAAATTTCATGTACATGTAGATGTTTTTTCATAGCATTAGGACTGGTTCTTGTGGAACCAAGAGAAGGAAATTTAGATCACCCTATATATTTTGCAACTAAGAATATTTAGATATGTGTGATGGATCATTAAAGGAATGATATTCTATGGGAATGTCATCAAGGAGTTGCAAGAGGGGATGTTGGAGGAAAAGTAATATATCACAAGATTGTCCAAGCTAGTCTTAGGTGGCCAACCATATTTAAGGGCTCTAAGGAGTATGCTAGAACTTATGATGTCTATCATAAAGTAGGTAAACCTTATAAGAGAGACTAGATGATTCTTCAAAAGATGATTCATCTCATCTTTCATAGCTTGTTCCGATTCAGGTTGTCCTTATGCATCTGAGTAAGAGATAGGATCACAAGTCTCAAGAACACACACACAGGTGTGATGATAGGAACCTATGAAACTACAACCATAGTGGTTGAAGGTGTCGAAGGAGTACCGTTGACTATAGTGGGGATGGAAGTTGAAGGACTCCTGGTATCTTTCTGACTCAATTCAATACTCATCCTCGTACGATCACAAGTCTGGTAAGTGGAGGTGTATGTACCACGTATGATAACTTTATGCCTTTTAGAAGGCAAAGACTCAAAATGCGGTGGTAACTGTAACAAGAGGAGAGACCTGCTGGGAAGCTGGTATGGCTCCACGATGACTTAAGACTTGTGATATAAAATAAAACAAATCCTAAGGCCAACTAGTAATCAAAGAGCACACCAAAGTAAAATAATTAAAAGGCCAATATGCACACAAACAGGATAAAGTGGCTGAAAGGGGCTTCTCTCTCCAAAGTAGGTATGCCTCGCCCAAGAGGGGCCTGAGACCCCTGTGCTAAATATCGAAGGTAACATAATCAATTATAAGGGCCCTCATGGGCTTAATAACCAGTCAGTCAGATCCCCCTGGAGAGGTAATCCTCCATAAAGGTTGTGTGTTGTCCAACCCTTATCTGACCCAGGGTACCTGCAAAATAACCCATGTAGGTCACCTATGTGGTATCTAAGTCAAGCAACTAAGAAACTACGATATAGCCAATGCATAGGTGAACAGTCGTAAGTCAGATCTACCATATGGGCAGGGTAAAAAAGTCTGAAACCTCGAAAGCATTGCCTCTCATAGAGGTAAAGGTACTAGCAAGATCCCCATATACAAATAGATCCCCAGAAATATATCTGACGCTAAGAAGGTATCGAGGGGATATCCCTTCAACCAACCTCATGCAACCTCGTGCTTAACTTCGGTGTAATCGGAGCCTCCTGATATTACCAATTATACAATGGATTTCTACACTCCCTTAGTTAGACACATATGTTGATTTAATAGCCTTGGAGAAGTTTACTCACAAAATCCTATTCCAAGGCTCTAAATCCTAAGCTAGTTTGTGCACCCTAGAAAACAAAATCATTACTAATCAATTTTAAATTATAAGCGTTACTTTTAGTGGCCTTGCTTACTCAAAAAGGTGTGGTCATGAAACTAATGATGTTATGACTCAACAAGTAAAATAAATGAATATGAACACAATGCAAAGTCTTAAATTCAATTCCCAATAAATGATATGCTTTTCAAAATTCAATTTTCAATTTAGTAGTTATGCAATTCTAAATAAGATGCAATCTTTCTTTACATGTACTAAGATCAATGATAAAGACCATACATTCATGTTATAATTTATCCATTGGTGAACCATACATTCATGTTAGAATTTCAACGTTGGTGAACCATAAACTTACACTGATAGATCCATAATATCTAGAGGACATAATCAAAATATTATACATACCTAAATGGTGATTTCTCAATTTATCAATCGAACATGCAACAAAAAAATTGAGATGGTGCTCAACATCATGCCTCATACATGGCGAATAAAAATGTTGTTGTAAAGTTGCAACTATATTTGATGTGACAAAATGCCCAACCAACTTCAAGAAATGAGATTACCAAATCAACAAATCCTTAGGTTCACTTGCAAGTGAGCACATCCTATCAAGTCAATACAAAAGATCTTTATTCATATGAAAATCAACCGAGTTAATAATAAGTCTTATGTAGGTAGCGTGGCATCCTTATTGAATGGTCGCATAAACTTTCACAAAACTTATGTGTGTATTATATAACTCTTGCTAGTGTTCTATATCACACCTTTTTGTGTTAAGAACCACTGCGGATTCTATTGGTGGTCGACTCAAATAGTAGTCTACATTTTTATCTCTTCAATGTAAATGTTTGATAACCAATTGGAATTGATATAAGAAATTCCATTTCATATGTGGTGTGTTCTCAATTTTGCTCTAGGTTTGTAGTAGCTTATGGTTATATTGAATAACAATTTATTTTCCCTATACATAGTGTCTCCACTAGTGAACTACTCAAGCAATGGAGCACATCTCTCTATCATAACTTCAAAAGTTGTGGATTGTGTCATTGAATGTCTCTAAGTAAAACACAATGCAATGACATTGTTGTGTTAGAAAAATACCTATCCCATAGTCATATGCATCATCTTCTATATCAAAAGGATGAGCAACATATAGTAGGTGTAGTGCACAACTTCAACATCTTCACTTCTTCAAAAACATGTTGTTGCACCTTGGTCTGATGATGAAGCCTTGTTTCCTCAAATTCCCTCTTAAGATTAGCATCGTAGGGTTGAACTAGTGATAAGACTCAAGACCTAATAAAACTTATAAAATTGTAGGATAAGGTGACACAATATTGATTCTTTGGATAAGGGTGACAATGATAGCTACCCAAACTAGAAGTGATGACATATCCAATAATACAAAAAAATCATTGTGTTTCCTCTTTTTTTTTTCTTTTTTTTTAAATGTTTTGGGAATGATGTGTTTTTCCTTTCTTGTTATTAATTTTTTATTTTTATAAATATTAAAATAGTGTTTTTGTTATTTATGTAACAATGAGGAGGCGAGTGCCATATGCAATTTTTTTTTTTAAGGAACATGATAACAAAGGTCGGGAAGTGACCAATGATGTGCCCATTATGTGTCTCCTTAAGTGGGATGAATAATGATGGTAGCATCATTGGAGGTGAAGATTTAAAACAAGAATGGGGTGAAACAATGGTTCATCAACATGATTCTAAAGTAATACAATAAACTAAGTGTAACGGTTCAAGACTCCATTAGGTAATGGTAAAAAATTAAGAAGAGAGAGGCATGCGACTCATTCATACAAGCATAGACTATGTGGACTCCCATACCTATGGTAAAAAGTGGCATGGGTGTCAACATGTGAACTGTGCTAAACTAGGGAAACTTATACAAGGATGAGCACTAGCGTTCAATGAGAACAAAAAAGTGGCTTAGAGAGGTTAAGTTGCTTGCTGGTATGGGGTGGAACCTTTGGTAAAATCAAAGGGAAATAATAGGAAAAAATGCATTGTATCATAAGAATATAATGATCCTAAGTTCTATTTCAATGAGTTATACCTAAAGCAAAACCACCAAAAATTGTAAAAGATAGGAAAAAGGGATTCCCATAAAAGTCTTAGACACAAAAACAAATTATACAACATGAAAATGCCTAAAAAATTTAATCTAATTATGTGAATACTATAAAAAACAGACCTTGTATACTCCTAGAGAGTTTGTGTGAAAATTTAGGGCCAAAAATCCCTTTGGTTGGGGGGGGGGGTGACGATGAGTCCAAAATATGGTGCACTTTTGACAACATTATGAAGCATAAAGATATGTTTTTTTGTGTGCTACATATATAATTATATGGTTTATTACCCCTCATTTTGGTATAGAGTAACAACCCTAGTGAATTTATTCACTAGCCTTTGGATTTTTAATCAGTTGTAGACAATTGAGAAACCTACTTGGTTCCATGTATCTTGTTGAGGTAGAGGATTTCATGGAATATTTGTTAATCGATGATGCAATACTTGATGTTTCATGGTGTCTTGTTGAGTTTGGACATGGCATTAGTTTCATTCATATTTTTGGGCATCTTCACAGTTCTGAATGTAATTCACATTTATCGAGGTAATTCATGATTCCCAAAGCATTGGTAAAAATTGTTTTTGGCTATTCTTGATTAACCAAAGCTTCTCATGCCTTGCCACATTCCAAATTTATGAAAGCTCACCTTAAAAACTCATTTTGAGGCATCTGTTACATCAATTGATGAGATGTCCACCTTGGAGTTTGCATGAAGGTTTCATTTGGCATGTGTGGGTTTGTTCAACCATCCATTGAATTGGAGAGGACATTGGCATGATTTAAGAAGGGCGATTACACCTTGTTGGCTTAACATTTGACATATTAGAGTTGATTTAGAGGAGGCTGCTCATTTTTTAGGGTTACATTCATCACTTTTGAAGCCTACTTCACCTTGAAGAGCCATGTGTCCACTTGGAAGGGGCTTGTGAGTCTTTTTTTACATGTTTGAAGAGGATTGGTCCACCTTCACGCAAGACTTATGGAGCCTATTTACAAAAATACATGACACAAAAATCCAATAACAAAAAACAATACATTTTATTTATTTATTTTACCCATGGGAATCGATAATTGGTAAGTTTGATCTGGACTAGGTCCAAGATCAAGGCTACTGGTTTCCACTATAACACAAGAGTATTTCCCTATGGGGTATTTTTGGGACTCTTGAAGGTGCACATACATATAGTGTCCACTTGGAAGGGGCTTGTGAGTCCTTTTTTACATGTTTGAAGAGGATTGGTACATCTTCACACAAGACTTATGGAGCCTATTTACAAAAATACATGACACAAAAATCCAATAACAAAAAACAATACATTTTATTTATTTATTTTACCCACAGGAATCGATAATTGGTAAGTTTGATCTGGACTAGGTCCAAGATCAAGCCTACTGGCTCCCACTATAACACAAGAGTATTTCCCTATGGGGTATTTTTGGGACTCTTGAAGGTGCACATACATACATGGATGTACACATAAACACATTGACATAGACATGACATAAAACATAATGTGCCTAAGTCAATACATGTTTAACATTATTTATTTATCATCACACTAACATTCATGTCTTGTGTGCCCATATGACTCATCCATTGTAGCCATTATCCCTGTGGGTCCACATGGATCATGTTAAGTGGGTTAGGATATATAATGCTTCACACGCCCACAATGTGGATGCTTGAAGAAGGTATGGTGTGGCCTAATGGAAAGACTAATGAACTGACAAATTTGTCCTAATATATTACACCAAAATCAAGAAGCTAAACATAATTATGAAATAATTGCTCTATGAACCAAACATCATTTTAACTTTTAATTGATAGATCTAATGAATCTAAATTGATTGCATAGGGATCCCTATATTAAGCTAAACTAATATTGCAAACTAATAACTCATGTATCCCAAAAATTATTTATGGTGGGTTGGGAATGCGTTACTAGCCCCAAAAAATGTTTTGAGGATGCCATAAAAAGGTTGGTAGTTTCTGACCATTTCTGGAAACTACGCCTCCTGTAGTTTCCCAACGCTTTTCAAAACTTGTCCATCATTTCTTGCAAATGGTTTTTCCCCTTATTTTTAATTTAAAAACAAAAACAATAACACATATACTAATCCTTAAAAACCCCATTAATCCTATCATATGACAATAAAAACCTCAATAGTAAAAAAATCTCACAAAAGAGCAGAAAACATGATTTTTCAAAAATAGAGCAGCAAACCGACGGGGAAAGAGCATGTAGCAACGTTTAATGGACAAAATTTACTTGATAATACTTTCCTGGGAACACAAAAATTGTAGGTCGGGTTTTCTCTCATTTCCTACAATTTCCTAGTTAGTCTACATTCAATGTCTTGTTGTTAACATTAGCAGTCCAACCACATCTCCATTGCAAGCAAGGTTAGAGTATCTGAAAGCACATGCCATTAGAGTCTCGGTCTCGGTATGGAATGGCCCTCGATGGTCTCACACGTACTTTCCCTCAGTATCGGATGACCCTCAATGGTCTCAATGCCCTCAGTCTCGGATGGCCTCAATCTTGGATGCCCTCAGTCTCAATTCCCTTAGTCTTGGATGCCCTCAGTCTCAATGACCTCAGTCTCGGATCTTGGTCTCCACTCCTGCGTGGGGTTTGGATGCTCTTTGTGTCTCAATGCCCCCAGTCTCAATTCCCTCTGTCTCCATGCCCTCAGTTTGATTGGATCTTGGTCTCCACTCCTGCGCGGGGATAGTGTTATGAGTTTGGTTGCTCTCTCGGTCGTGAATGTCTTCACTCCTGCGTGGGGTTTGGGTGCTCTTTGTGTCTCAATGCCCTTAGTCTCAATGCCCTTCGTCTCAATGCCCTCAGTCTGATGGGATCTCAGTCTCCACTCTTGCACGAGGATATTGTTATGAGTTTGGTTGCTCTCTCGATGGTCGTGAATGGAATGGGTGCGGGGATAATGTTATCATTTTGTGAATATTGGTGTTTTGTTTTGTTTTTTTTAATAATGTTTTATTATTATTTTGTTTTTAATTTAATTAATATATATTATATAATATATATCGTTTTTTGTTTTGTTATTATTTGTTTTTAATTTAATTAATATATATATATATATATATTATTACCCCAAGCCTATAGAAATATGGAATGTCGCAACACCTAAGGGCATTCGACAATTCAAGGATACCTTTTGTGTATCTATGCCTTGGCAGCCTCCTAGGAAAATTTGCAAAATAGATTACCCCAACTCATGGCGGCCTCCTAGGAAAAGGGCGGTTGGCTAGTTTCTTGTCTTGACTAATTATCATTTAGTGAGAAACATTGGTGGTTAGTACTCATGACTTTTGGTATTGCTAATCTTTTAACTACAATGAGTAAGAACAACACCTAGAAACCACAACACAATCCCTTTCTAGGGGGTCCTTAGCATCAGAGTTGGATAAGGACACAATTAGGAGGTTTTTTGTAGTAAGAACGGGCAAAGAGGCCTTAACCATGGTTGAGGAAGAAAAACAAGTACATTAGGATATTGTTGAATATTTTTAGGCTTGAGAGCCTTGAATAATTCCTCAAACCAACAGATCACTCATTTGTAAGGCTGCCTTGAAGGCCTCCAAGTAGGATACAAGTGCTATGAGTAGGTTTTGTTCCCTAGAAATGGGTCTTAACACCCAAAAATGGTTAAGGGGGGAGTAAAGAAATTAAGCCATAGTTGAACCTTCTCAAGCTCATGTGCCATGAAAAACACCTAGAAACCATGACTGATCTCTCACTTTAATGTCTTTGGACTAAGATTTGGAAATGAGTGCCATTTATATGTTTTTCATACTACATATGGGTCTTGGGGCCTTGAACATGGTTGTGGTAGGGAAACAAGCCTCAATACCTTAACCATGGTCAAGGGAGGGAAACAACAACTCAAGCCCCAAACATATCATATCTAGCTCAAGCACCATGAACAAGTCCTTAGGTCACCACACAAGACCATGGATGGGTCACAAGACCTTAGTTATCATCAAAGAATGAAAACAAGTCCCTTATAATATTGTTGAAGATTTTGAAGCTCAAGAGCCTTGAACAATTCCTCAAACCAACAGAACAGAACTTTGGCCTTTAAGAGGGATATAGGCATCACGATTAGGTTTTGTACATTGAAAATGGATGTAGAGGCATAAACATGCAAAGTTGGAAACAATGGCCCAAAGCCATAAATAAACCTTCTCAAGCTCAACCACCATCGAAAACACCTAAAAACCATGACATGAGTCATCTCTAGGGAGTCTTTGGCATCCAAGTTGAATATGGGTGACATTACGAGGTCTTCTTCATCATGGATGGGTCTTAGCTAGTTCATGATCTATGTAACATATCATTCACCTCAAAGGACCCTTGTAGGTTATTTTTGGACTATTTGAGGGATACAAGTACAATAGAAATGGGTATTGAGGGCTTAACATGGAGGTTAAGGGGGAAATAAGGGTCTTAAGCCATAACTCATGAACCTTCTTGATCTCAAATGCCATGGTTAGGTCGGGAGGAAAAAACTTGGACCTTATTCCCTAAACATCACTTCTTAGGATCAATCACCATGAACAACACCTGCAAATTACCATAACACAAGCCCTATCAACTAAGGGGTTTTTAGCATCAGAGTTGGAATATATGGAATCCATTAGGAGGTTTTGTGCACTGAATTATATATATCATAGGATCTTGACCATGGTCGAGGAAGGAAAACAAGTTGTGCCTCAAGATATTGTTGAATATTCTTGAGCTCAAGAGCCTTGATTAATGACTAGTGCTCGAGCCAACACATGAGTCCATTGTATGGGTTGTTTGCAAGCTTATGAGTGTGTTGTATGCATTAATAATTAACATTGATGCATGTTGGAGGTAAGGGGTTACATGGGTTAAGTTATAGAGGATAATGGTTATGAATTATAAGGGTATAAAGGTTATACAAGTGATGGGTTATATTACGGTTTATAGAGGTTAGGTGTGATTGAATTATAATAGTTACGTGTTAGGTGTCTTAAGGTAATCCATTAATTAATCTACCAAAACTTGATTGTAGCCTAATAAATCATCAATCATAGACATCAATACTAAGCTCGTCACCTACTATGGAAAAAGGAGAAGTCTTTTATAAAAAATCATTTCAATGTTTTCCATTTCCATGTCTCACCTTTTTCCTCATATACCTTGTACCATTTATATGTTATATCTTCTAATATTGTATTTGGGAACATATGTGGCCATTACATCTCATCACAATGTCCAATTAGATGAGTGTATTCTCTAATTTTATTCTAAAAAACAAGTGGTATTTCCCTTATTGATAAGAAATATTTGACATTATCCTTGGGGATAGCCTCAATACTCCAACATACCCTCTCTCTAGAGTCATAGATTTACATTCACTATTCATAGAGCTCAGTGTTCAAATTATAAACCATAGATATTAAGGACCCTTAATGCACCTCTCCTATGAAATTAGGTTTAATATGCTCATCATTTTCATTTAGGGCCCGATACAACTCAATTCCATATTAATCTTCCCACTATTTTGACCAAGGTTTACCTTCGTCAAGGTATAGAGGTATGATAATTCTTCTTCCATTTCCTTTGAGCTTTATCCTATCCTTCATTATAGAGATTGTTTCTTTCATTTTTCTTCCCGAAGGTCTTCCCACAAGGTCTTCATACACCATACTTTCTTCAACTAGGTTGATGATATCAAAGTTCGTAATGTTTGATATTCCCATAATGCTTGATTTGACCCCTTTGTATAAACCAATAGGTTCTATAAACCTTTGGCCATATAACTTAAAATTTTTTATAGAATTGACCAAGTGGGGTCTCCCCATCTAAAAATTTCTAGACTTGACTGGTGGTCGAGCCAACACATGAGTCCATTGTATGGGTTGTTTGCAAGCCTATGAGTGTGTTATATGAGTTAAGAATTAACATTGATGCATGTTGGAGGTAAGGGGTTACATGGGTTAAGTTATAGAGGATAATGGTTATGCATGATAAATAGTTTGAAAAAATTTCAGTGCATACAGAAACAATTTGAAAAATTTCAACATTAGCCCCATTCGGTTGGGTGGTTCGAACCCGCATAGTGAGCAGTGAATGGGGCCAACGTTGAAATTTTTTCAATCTGTTCCTGTATGCGTCGAAATTTGACATGGTTAGACTAGATAGTTGCCTTGAAGGTATGTGAGGGTTTCGATACTTAAGGATGTTTGATGTCCCCACATAATACTTAAGGAGGATTTGATTATTGAATTACCAAGTCGAGTTGATGTTGCAGAAGCTTCAATTCACCCACCACAAATGTCATGCATAGACCCCCGCATAGTGAGCAGTGAATGGGGTCAACGTTGAAATTTATTCAATATGTGCCTGTATGCATCGAAATTTGACATGGTTAGACTAAACACATGCCTTGAATGAGTGTAATCACATCTCTTCTTATATATAAAACTACCATCATTATAACAAGTCTTGCACTCTGTATTTTTACAGTTTTTGTACATTTCTTTCATTAATAGAAATCATGTATTGTTGTATCTCTCTATTTTTGGCAATTTTTATGAGTATTTCATTGTAATATATCTACTTTCATTTCATTCTGAAAATAATCTGGATCAACATGAAAGATTCCTCAAACCACCAAAAAAACCTTTGTAAAATACCTTCATCCTTGAGTAGGATATGGGTACCATTAGGAGGATTTGCACATAAGGGATGGGTCTTGGGCTATCAGCCCAAAATGAAGATTATAGGGCACTGATCCCTGAACTAGGCCTTAAACCACCACACAAACCAAAATCATTGGCCTCATTCTGGGATATGGACATTATTGCGAGATTTTGTGTACTTGGCATGGGTCTCATGGCCTTGATCATCGTTGACATAGGAAAATAAGGGCCATAGTACCTAAGTTAATCTTCTAGGATCACAATTCATTAATGACACCTCAAACCATCATATAAACCCTCTAGATAGAATCTTTATCCTATGAATGATATATTGGCATCATTAGAAAGTTTTAGGCATAAGGGATGGGTCTCAAGACCTTAACCATGGTCATGGGAGAAAATAAAGGGTATTAGTACGTAAATGAATCTTTCAAGGCTCGCGATCCATGAATGAGTCCTTGAATTGCAACACAAGCCATTTAGAGGGGATATTTGGTCCGTGCTTCAAATATGGGTGCCATTAGTAGGTTTCGTGCACCAAGTATGAGTCTTGGGGTCTTGACCATGGTAAATGGCATAAATAAAGCACATCAAGTCTTATATAAATATTGTAAGGATCTACTTCATTGATGTGTCCCTAAAGCACCAAATAGGCCCTTCAAAAGGGGTCTTTGATCTCGGGATATGGGAGCTTATAAGAGGTTTTGCATAATAGGGATACAATGTTTTATGCATCAAGGAATGGTATCGAGGCCTTAACCATGGTTGGGGGATAAATATAGGGAATTAGACCCTAAATGAATATTCTTGGGCCAATGGGTCATGATCAAGGCCTTGATCTATAACATTGGTCCTCTAAAAGGAATGTTTTTCATACAAATGGGAGATGGGTGCCATTAGGGGAGGAAAACAAGGCCCTTGGCCCCTAAATGAATCTTATATATCTTATTGGACATGGAATATTCCTCAAACCACCACAAAACCCTCCATAAAGTACATTTTTCCTTAAGTGGGATATGGGTACAATTTCACAGGTTTTGCAACAAGATATGGGTCTTGGGCCATTGGCCCAAAAATAATCTTCTAGGGCCCTTTTCCTTCAACTAGGTGTCAAGCCAGCACACAGACATGGATCATTGGCCTCTTGGTTAGATATGGTAATGATTGAGATATTTTGCATACCATGCATGGATATCAAGGCCTCAGCCATAGTCGATGAAGGAAAACAAGGGATATAAAATATAAATTAATATTTTAGGGTTCATAATCCATTAATGACAACTTGAACCACCACACAAACCCTCATATGGAATCTCTGTACTCCAAATGAGATATAGGCACCATTTGAAAGTTTTAGACACAAGAGATGGGTCTTAGGAATGTGACCATGATCATGGAAGAAAATAAATGGTATTAAGGCCTAAATAAAACATTTAAGACTCATGATCCATGAATGGGTCCTTAGATCACTACACATTCCCAATAAAAGGGATATTGGCCTCCATTTGGGATACGGGTGCCATTAGGATATTTTTGTGTAGCAAGGATGCATCTTGGGGTCTTAACCATGGTAAGGGGAGGAAATAATTGGAATCAAGTATTGTATACATATTTTAAGGATCTGATCCATGAAAAAGGATTTAAAGTTCCATGTAAACCCTATAAAAGGGATCTTTGATCTTTGAGTTGGACATGGGCACCTATAGGAGGTTTTGCATACCAGGGATGGATCTTAGGGTCTTTACCATGGTCAAAGGTAGAAAAAATGGACATATGACCTAAACGAAGCTTCTTGGGCTCATGAGACAAAAGGAGGTCTTAAACAACTACACAAGCCCTTGAGAGGGGATATTTATAAGCCACCATTTGGGATACATACACCATTAGGAGACTGTATTTATAGGTGATGAGTCTTGTCACCTTAACCATAGCCATATGGAAACCATTAGAAGGGTTTTATTATTGAATTACCAAGTTGAGTTGATGTCGCAGAAGCTTCAATTCACCCACCACAAATGTCATGCACCGACCCCACATAGTGAGCAGTGAATGGGGCCAACGTTGAAATTTCTTCAATATGTGTCTGTATGCATCGAAATTTGACATGGTTAGACTAGAAACATGCCTTGAATATATGGGAGGGTTTCAAGACTCAAGGATGTATGATGTCCCCACATAATCTTTGAGATCATCCACATTTGCGTCAACGTTCATCATGCACCTCTCATTGTCATCATTTATCATTCCCTTCTATAGAATCATTGTCAGAATTATCTTGAAAGTTGAAATGGACCTTCCAATACACCCATCACAAATTTCTTCCATTGAACTTGCACAGTGAGCAGTGAATGGGGCCAACGTTGAAATTTTTTCAATCTGTTCCCGTATGTGTCGAAATTTGAAATGCTCAGACTAGATAGTTGCCTTGAAGGTATGTGAGGGTTTCGATACTTAAGGATGTTTGATGTCCCCACATAATACTTACGGAGGGTTTGAATATTGAATTACCAAGTCGAGTGGATATCACAGAAGCTTCAATTCACCCACCACAAATGTCATGCACCGACCCCACATAGTGAGTAGTGAATGGGGCCAACATTGAAAATTATTTAATATGTGTCTGTATGCATCGAAATTTGACATGGTTAGACTAGACACATGCCTTGAAGGTATGTGATGGTTTCAAGACTCAAGGATGTATGATGTCCCCACATAATCTTTGAGATCGTCCACATTTGCATCAACGTTCATCATGCACCTCTCATTGTCATCATTCATCATTCCCTTCTATAGAATCATTGTCAGAACTATCTTGAAATTTGACATGGACCTTCCAATACACCCATCACAAATTTCTTCCATCGAACCCACACAGTGAGCAATGAATGGGGCCAACGTTGAAATTTTTTCAATCTGTTCCCGTATGCGTTGAAATTTGACATGGTTAGACTAGATAGTTGCCTTGAAGGTATGGGAGGGTTTCGATACTTAAGGATGTTTGATGTCCCCACATAATACTTATGGATGGTTTTATTATTGAATTACCAAGTCGAGTTGATGCCACAAAATCTTCAATTCACCCACCACAAATGTCATGCACCGACCTCGCATAGTGAGCAGTGAATGGGGCCAACATTGAAATTTCTTCAATATGCGTCTCTATGCATCAAAATTTGACATCGTTAGACTAAACACATGCCTTGACGGTATGGGAGGATTTCAATACTCAAGAATGTATGATGTCCCGACATAATCTTTGAGATCATCCACGTTTGCATCAACGTTTATCATGCACCTCTCATTGTCATCATTCGTCATTCCATTCTATAGAATCGTTGTCAGAACTATCTTGAAAATTGACATGGACCTTCGTATACATCCATCACAAATTTCTTCCACCGAACCTGCACAGTGAGCAGTGAATGGGGCCAACGTTGGAATTTTTTCAATTTGTTCCTGTATGCGTCGAAATTTGACATGGTTAGACTAGATAGTTGCCTTGAAGGTATGGGAGGGTTTCGATACTTAAGGATGTTTGATGTCCCCGCAAAATACTTAAGGAGGGTTTTATTATTGAATTACCAAGTATAGTTGATGTCGTAGATGATCCGTAGGATCTTTTAATGACTTATGGTTGAGTTTTAATTTTGCATGCGTTAATTAACCATTTGAGAAAACTTAGTGAAGAATGAGGAAAGAAGAGGAATTATAACATCCATATACATATGTGCAGATCTGAAATGCAATAAAAGACAACAAACCATAACACGCAGATTGATAACGGAGTTGGACACAACTTTGCCTACGTCTCCGGGCCTTTTTCTCTGTGGGGGAGGCTTCTTTATTTCTGTTCAAATGCTCAAAAGTAAATCACTGCAATGCCAAATGGCTACAAGACTGATCTGGTCATGTTCTTCTAGATCTCAAGAACCTTGCAAAGAAAATGGCATGCAAAACGTACGTCCGGAGCTCCCAGAAATGATCCGACAACGTCTCCTCCTCAAAAGCTTCTCTGTCTCAAAATGGCTTTGGCTTGAATTCTACTCAGCATAACTCAGCTCTGAATGCCCTCAATGCTCTCTCCATGGCCTCAAACAGGCCTAGGTTATATAGCTTGGAAGTTGGTTACTCATCTCCAACTTCCTCCAAGAATTTAGGCTCCAACACTGCCCAATAACTCCCAAAAATGGATAAAAACCATTAAAAATAAGTTTAATTAACATTAAAACCCAAAAAGTAGTTAAAAAACCCACTTTTCTAACTATAAATCGGGCCTAGCCCCCAAACCCTGGGCGCGCACCCCTCTTGAACGGTCATATGGGGTCCATATGGCCAAGCGCTAGCCCAAAGGGCTAAGCGCTGGCCCCCCCCTGTTGGCACTAACTCCCGGTCACATGGTATATAGGCATATGGCCGTGGCTAAACCCTTGTAACTGCGCCTTAACTATCGTAACCACCCGCGCCGTTGGTTACATGGTATGGCCATATGTATGTTGTGTCGAGGGCTGGGGCTAAGCCCCGACCCTTTCCCCTGCCAATGACCCATTATAACGAATTCAAATACAATATGCGCCGATTGGTTTAACAAGTAACACCATGGGGGCGGGCGGTTAGCCCAGCCCCGCGAGTCTACTGCCCACCGGGAGGTCGCGGGTTCGACCCCCAGCCATACCATACCAACTTTACATATAAACCATCAAACCGATTACGGGGTGCTACGCGGTAGCCCTTGACTGGCCCACATGGCACCCAACCAACCAACTACAAACCGACACGTGTTGCTTGCCGATTCATCCAAGTCACCTGCCACACATCACTGCCGTACGGCCCTGTCATCTGACACGTAAGCTACTGACATCACCCATGCCACGTGTCACCCTTACAGTGGTGACACGTGTCACCTTCGGATAGGTCCAGCTGTACGCCCGTACGCCCAAATCTGCCTGCCACATGTCGCCTTCCCGGTGCTGCCACGTGTCGCCTTCCCGATCCTGCCACATCAGCGTACGGACATGCCACGTCAGGGTCCGTACGGACTGTACAGACTGCACAATCAACAATTTGTTTTCCCTGTTTGACTTATCGGACATAATGCGACATCTTCTCCATATGGAGTCCGTTTAACAAAGTAAATATACCACCGGAATCAGGAAGACGAGACGGACGCAATGGCACTGGTTTCGTTGCATTCCGAGCACTTTCATTTTTGAGCATTTTTCAAGCCCTGTTAGGATTCTGGATCCAATTTTGGATCACGCCTCCCCACAATAAGACCTTTTGGTCCGCAAAAGGTTACTGACCAGTCAACAAGCTCAGGATAGGCCACCCGACTTGCTCTCTGTCTCTGAACTCTGTCCTGTGCACCTGTCTCATCAAGATCAACTGTAACACAATCATGACAACTGACAGTATATTGTTAGCCATTTGAACCCTGTTACATATTACTGAAGCCACTATCATGCATGTAGTAAACATTGCTAATGACAGCATCAAAAAGACGACTGCAAATGAGCTGATATACTTTAGATATCTGCACGACATGATCTTATCTTGAAGCAACTTATGATTGATTTTCCATTCAACAACCATGTCTTGTTCTTGCTTAAGATCAATTACTTCATTTGAAACAATTATTGGTTTGTTGCATGCTTGCACTGCATTCGTTAATTGTTCCCTTGTT
>ML862572.1:0-12141 GCA_009831015.1 Picea engelmannii
CTCCGATTTAGAACCAGAAAGGGGAATACAAATCATTGATGCGGAACCTAGTGCCACCGTTGCTACCACCAAGCTCTAGCCTGATGAACCAGATGAGCAAGAAGAAGGAGAGCGCCTCTTCCATTCATAGATGTGGGTAAAAGGCACCCCATTGCAGTTCATCGTTGATAGCGGTAGCCAGAAGAACCTCATCTCAGTAGAGGTTGTCAAGCGGCTGGCCCTGCCAACAATGTCACACTCACAACCCTACACCATTGGATGGCTCCACCAAGGAAGCGATCTCTGCATCAACCAATAGTGCCAACTGTCATACATAATCAAACCCTTCAAAGATGAGGTATTGTGTGATGTTTCTCCTCTCATAGTTTGTGATGTTATTTTGGGCCAACCTTATTTATGGAAACATCATGATGTATATGAGTCTAGGCCTTGTAGTGTTATTATTACTTTGAACATGAAATTTTATAGGATACCTAAGGGAGTCCCACCTAGTGCTATTTCCTTTATCTTTGTCAAGCAATGCAGGAAGGTCATCTCTTAGAAGAGGAAGTTTGTCTTCTTCGTGGTTCTCTCTCGGAATGAGCGAAAAATCACAACCACATCTAGGGTGTCTGTGGCCTACCTCTCCACACAACAAAAGCAAGTAGATAAGGTCGTCGAAGAATACTCAGATATCTTCTCCTCACCTACCGGAGTACCTTTTCACTATCAGGTCAATCACCCCATCGATCTGACCCCTGACACACCACTGCCCAATGGGCCAGTCTATCATTTCTCTATGTTAGAGAATGAGGAGATCAAGTGACAGATCCAAGAACTTCTCCATAAGGGGAAAATCCGTCCCAACTCATCACCTTGCAGGAGTCCAATCATTCTGGTACATAAGAAAGATGGAACCTGGTGATTCTGCATTGATTACCAAGCCCCGAATAAAATCACAGTCAGAAACTAGTACCCAATTCCCTGAATCAAAGACCTCCTTGATCAAATCACGGGGGCCAAATACTTCAGTAAGATTGATCTGAAGTCTAGCTACCACCAGGTCCCGATAAAACAAATAGATGTATGGAAGACGACCTTCAAGTCAAAGGAAGGCCTTTTTGAATGGTTGGTCATGCCCTTTGGTTTGACAAATTCTCCAACCACTTTCATGAGGATGATGGAAGATATCCTGCGAACATTCACCAATACTTTTTCAGTAGTGTATTGAGATGACATTCTCATTTACAACAAGTCTTGGGCAGAACACTTTCAACATATTCAACAGGTTATGCACACCCTGCGACAACACAAGCTATATGCCAACTTGGAAAAAATCTCCTTCGGCATGGACAAGGTCCATTACCTAGGATACATTATTGATCAACATGGCATACATGTGGATCCAACCAAGATCCAAGTCATTCAGGACTGGCCATCCCCAACCACACTCACTAAGCTTTAGAGCTTCTTGGGCCTTGCTAATTTCTATTGCAGGTTCATGTTGGGATTATCCCAAATTTCATGGGCCCTCAACCAAATAACCAGGGGTGGTGGTAAGGAAAAATTTTCCTGGGTCCGGTCCCAACAACAAGACTTCGATGATTTGAAGAAACACTTGTGCTAAACCCTATTACTTTCAATACCATACCTGCAACAACTCTTTGAGATTGAGATAGATGCTTCAGACTATGCTGTGGGAACCATTCTCACTTAGCATGACCACCCCGTGGCCTTTCATAGTGAGACACTATCAGATGTTGTTTGTAAGTACCCTACTTACGGAAAATAAATGTACTCCATTGTGAAAGAATGCTTCCAGTGGAGACATTTGATTCTTGGGAAAGAGACAGTCATTCACACTGATCATAAGCCACTACATTTCATGCAGACATAAGGCAAATTATAGAATGACTGCCATCAAAAGTGGTTGACATACTTACAAAAATTCAACCTCAACATCAAGTATAAAAAAGGAAGAATCAACCGCTTCGTTGATTGCCTCAATAGACTGCCAGTTGTGGCACTCACCACGATGCTAGACTCTTGCATCCATGAGACCTCTAGATGGCCCCAACTCTATGAGATAGACCCAGACTTCACCACCACCTACCAAATGTTGGGTGCAAATTTAATTGTCGATAATTTCCATCTTCAAGATGGGTTGTTGTGTCGTCTGGGCCATATCTTCCTTCCATCAAACGAGCGAGTGAAGCTTATCTGGGAAGCCCACTACATTCGGGTGGCAGGACACTTCGACATCAAAAAGACAATGACGATGCTATAGAAACATTTCTACTGGCCGAAACTTCGACATGAATTCAACAAGTATATCAGGGTCTGCACTACCTGTGCTATTTCCAAACCAACTACTAAGAAATAGGTCCTGTACACCCTTCTTCCTACTCCTAAAAATCCATGGGAATCCCTACATGTCGGGACTCCCATCCACCAAGCCGGGCAATCACTGTGTTTTTTTGGTTTTTGATTGCTTTTCTAAGATGGCAATTTCGGTTGCTTGCAGGAAGAGAATCACACCAGAAGCCACTGCCAAGCTCTTATTTGAATGAGTTTGGGTACATTTTGGAATCCCACAAACCATTATCTCAGATCAGGACAATTGATTTCTCAGCACATTCTGGTCGAGCCTCTGGTCACTGCTCAACACCAAGCTCACCAAATCCACGACCTTCCACCCCCAGACAGATTGCCAAACCAAGGTTCTAAATCAAATGATAATGTATATCCTTCGTATGTATAATTCCAAGCACCCTCACACATGGGATGAGAGTCTTCCCTATGTCCAACAAAGCTACAATCGAGCCCTGCAGAGCTCAACCGACCACAACCCCTTTCAGGTGGGGTTGGGATTCCAACCATTGGGTCCCATAGATGTTGAAATTCCCCTTGCGGTCACCTCGGTCGACTCATCTCCTACTCCAACTGAAGCTTACAAAGCCACCTGTTTCATTGAGCGGATCCAACACATCCTCCAACAAGTTCAGGATATCCTACATAAATCCAATGAAAAGTACAAGAAGCACCATGATCAACATCGGGTTCCAGATAAGTTTCAGATGGGCGACAAAGTTTGGTTGCACTTGCAGAAAGACCGCCTTATAGGACCCCATTGGAAGATTCTCCCACTCCATTATGGGTCGTACACCATCACCAAGGCTATGGGGGATGATTCTTTTGAGCTCAACATTCCTCCTTTCCTTGGCCTACACCTAGTGTTCAATGTGTACCTCCTTCGACCTTATTTCCCACCACTATTGGACACCTCAGACGTAGCAGAACAACTGACACCAACAGAGCTCAACCCTGACTGCATACAACAAGAATCTAGTGATCATATTGTGGACACATAAATCAAGGGAACTTGACAACAAAGGATCCAACTTTATCGAGTCGTCAAAGCAGGGAAGCTCCTGCACCAAGGAAAGTGGTTCACACGGGGCCAAATTTAGCAGAAATTTCCTCATCTGATGGGGGAAATCAATGAAATGGAGACCATTTCTTCCTAAGGAGGGATGATTGATCTAGTTGATATCAGTTGCCATCCACCTTTTCTAGCTGGCTCAAAACAACTTTCTAGCAATTTTGGTAATTTACTATTTTTAGCAGTTTTTCAGGTTGTGAACTTCCGGAGCCATTTTGAGGCCCTAAATGACGTTTTTTTTGGGTATGTAACAATCAAAAAAATTCAACATGAATTTTTTGTCAACAATTGTAGTCCTCAGATAGATCTTTCAAATGGGCTATCGTATGCCTAAAACAGATATCGTATGCAAAAGTTACGACCCTGGGAAGTTGATGTACTGACTTACCCAAACGGGACCCACATGACTTTTGGCACTTCATCTCCTAGGGTTAGGTTTTTGGATGTCTAGGGTTTTTGACACTCATGTTTATTGTAAAAAGGCCTTCAAAGCCTCATTGTAATCATCTTCTCATGAATGAGTGCAATTGTCACATCTTTTCTCAGTGATAAGCCACCACCATTCAAATAAGCTTGTTTTCCGCTGCATTTTACAGTTTTAATTTATTTCCTTAGTGAATAGAAAACCAATTTTATTGTATCTCTGTTATTCTGTGTTAAGCATCTATTAATAATCTATAGTCATTTTGTTCTTCTCATAAAATTTGGTTTAGTGGTATCAGAGTGCTCTGCTCCTTTTTGTCTTAATGCATGTCCCCAACGAGGTCATAGTACAAAGAATTAGGTCTCGAGCTTGTTTCTCTTGAGGACCAAAGCTCTCTCACACCTAAGCGACCTCTCATGGAAGGAGAAAATAAATATGACGGGACATGAGATCCTTTCAAAATGTTTCTTGAGGAACCCCTCACGCAACAAAGGAGCGATATGATGGATAGTTTCACAAAAATCCTTCGACGACTACCAATAGGTGACACATCTTCTTACAACGGAGTTTCTACCCCCTTCAAGGTACAAATAGACTTTGATATTACTATATTTGAAGGTCAAATAGATGCATATGGTGTAGACAAGTGGCTGAATATACTAGAAGGGTATTTTTCTGTCCATAACTTTTCGACTAGAGAAAATATTACTTTTGCGCTCCTCAAAGTCGTTCCCCATGTCAAAGATTGGTGGGAAACTTTTTGTGAGAAAAAGGAAATAGAGGAACCCTCATTATTTATAGTCATGAACACCTGGGAATCCTTCAAGGATTCTATTAAGGAACAATACTACCTTGTTGGAAGTTATGAAAACTTGTATACCAAATGGACCACACTGCAGCAAGAAAGAGATCAAGTAGTGCTAGAGTTCATAAATATCTTCCATACCTTGCGCACCAAGATGGGTATTAAATATTCAAAGTGACATCTAGTGCTCAAGTATTATGGTTCTCTACATAGATACACCCAGACCAAAATAGAATTTCTTGACATCTCGTCCTTGGGTGCGGCCTACTGATATGTCGTCAAAATCGAGCAGAAGCTCAAACAAAAGACGTGGCAATTTGGGCCCGGGAACCCATCACAGCAAAAGCCAGGAAAGGGCGGCCCCAACCCATAGAAAAAGGACAGAGAAAATAAGGACAATATCAAGATAACCAGTCCAAGACGCAAGCAAATAAGGATAGCATAAAGACAAAAAAATACACCGGGAAGTGGTGCGACTTCCATAAGATCCCTTGGCATAACACTGTTGAATGTCGCTCAAAGAAGTCGTTGGTGGTCGAAGTGAAATCCTCTAAATTAGATGCGGGTTCTAACTCTTAGTCAGAACCAAAAAGGGGAAGACAGATCATTGATGCGGAACCTAGTGCCACCATTGCTACCACCAAGCTCCAACATGATGAACCAGACGAGCCAAAAGAAGGAGAGTGCCTCTTCCATTCATAGATGTGGGTAAAAGGCACCCCGCTATAGTTTATCGTTGATAGTGGTAGCTAGAAGAACCTCATCTCAGTAGAGTTTGTCAAGTGGCTGGCCCTGCTGAAAATGCCGCACCCACAACCCTACACCATTGGATGGCTCTGCCAAGGAAGCGATCTTCGCATCAGCCAATAGTGTCAACTGTTGTACAACATCAAGCCCTTCAAAGAGGAGGTATTGTGTGATGTTGCTCATCTTGAAGTTTGTGATGTTCTTTTGGGCGAACCTTATTTATGGAAACGTCATGATGTATATGAGTCTAGGCCTTGTAGTGTTATTATTACTTTGAACATGAAATTGTACAGGATACCCAAGGAAGTCCCACCTAGTGCTATTTCCTTGATCTTTGCCAAAAAATGTAGGAAGGTCATCTCTTAGACGGGAAAGTTTTTCTTCTTCGTGATTCACTCTCGGAATGAGAGAAAGATCACAACCACATCTAGGGTCTCTGCGGTCAACCTCTCCACACAACAGAAGCAAGTAGACAAGGTTGTCGAAGAATACTTAGATATCTTCTTTTCACCTACCGGGGTACCTCTGCACTGTCAGGTCAAGTACCCCATCGATCTGATACCCAGCGCACCGCTGCCCAACGGGCCAGTCTATCACCACTCTATGTTAGAGAATGAAGAGATCAAGTGATAGATCCAAGAAATACTCAACAAGGGGCACATAAATCCTAGCTCATCACCTTGCGGGAGCCCAATCATGCTGGTACAGAAGAAAGATGGAACTTGGCGAATCTGCATTGATTACCGAGACCTGAATAAAATCACAGTAAAAAACTGGTACCCAAATCCCTGAATTGGTGACCTCCTTGATCAACTCACAGGGGATAAATACTTCAGTAAGATTGATCTGAAGTCAAGCTACCACCGGGTCTTGATAGAACAAACAGATGTATGGAAGACCGCCTTCAAGTCAAAGGAAGGCCTTTTTGAATGGTTGGTCATGCCCTTTGGTTTGACAAATGCTCCAACCACTTTCATGAGGATGATGGNTGATATCCTACGACCATTCACCAATACTTTTGTAGTGGTGTATCTAGATGACATTCTCATTTACATCAAGTCTTGGGAAAAACACTTGCAACATATTCAACAGGTTCTGCACACCCTACGACAACACAAGCTATACACCAACTTGGAAAAATTCTCCTTCGGCATGGACAGGGTCCATTACCTGGGCTACATTGTTGATCAACATGGTGTACATGTGGATCCAACCAAGATCCAAGTCATCCATGACTGGCCAACCCCAACCAAACTCACTGAGCTTCAGAGCTTCTTGGGCCTTGCCAATTTCTGCCGTAGGTTCATGTTGGCATTCTCCCATATTGCATGGGCCCTCAGCCAAATAACCAGGGGTGGTGGTAAGGAAAAATTTGCATGGGGCCAGTCCCAACAACAAGAGTTTGATGATTTGAAGAAACTCTTGTGCTCAAACCTAGTACTTTCACTGCCATACTTGCAAGAACTCTTTGAGATCAAGACAAATGCTTCAGACTATGATGTGGGCACCATTCTCACTTAGCACGACCACCCCATGGCCTATCATAGTGAGACACTATTAGGAATTTTCCATAAGTACCCTACTTATGAAAAATAAATGTACTCCATTGTGCAAGCCTACCGCTAGTGGAGACATTACATTCTTGGGAAAGAGACAATCATCCACAATGATCATAAGCCACTACAGTTCATGAAGACACAAGAAAAATTAAAGAATGATTACCATCAAAAGTGGTCGAAATACTTACAACATGTACACCTCAACATCAAGTATAAAACATGAAGCACCAACTGCGTCGTTGATTGCCTCAATAGACTGCCAGTCATGGAACTCACCACAGTGCTAGAATCTTGGGGCCATGACACCTCTGGATGGCCCCAACTCTATGAAATAGACCCAGACTTCGCCACCACCTACCAAATGTTGGGTGCAAACGCAGTTGTCGATAATTTCCATCTTCAGGATGGGTTGTTGTGTCGTCTGGGCTATATATGCATTCCATCAAGTGAGTAAGTGAAGCTAATTTGAGAATCCCACTACAGTAAGGTGGCAAGACACTTCAACATCGAAAATAAAATGGCGATGCTACATAAACATTTCTACTGGCTGAAAATTTGATAGGAAGTCAACAAGTATATTAGGTCTTGCACTGCCTGTGCTATTGCCAAACTGACCACTAAGAAACAGGGCCTGTACACCCCTCTTCCTACTCCTGACAGGCCATGGGAATCCATCTCAATGGACTACATGTCGGGCCTCTCGTCCACCAAGCGGGGAAATGACTGTGTTTTTTGTTGGCAAATGTTTAACGGGTAGCATATGCTTGTCATTGATGGAAAGTACAGCAACGCAGATGGCATGAGTACAGGAAGAATGTAACAGATGGGCACCATAAGTATTTTGGGAATACGCTGCAGAGCAAGATCAATAAGATCATAAGAGATAGTGCAGAGGATGGTTGGCATGCTTTACAGGCAGTATCTGCTTGTCATTGATGGCAAGATTAGAGTATGCGGTGAAGGAAAAACAAGGACAAAGTAAGCTTAGGAGGAATTAGCGTAGAGTCAAACGCAGTGCGTAGGTGTGCACCAGGGTTTGAGGTTAACTCACTACCAAAGCTCAAGAGAGATAGCGTACTCAGGATCTCAAGCGGATCAAAGGTCGAGGCCTTTGACACTTAGAAATTCTCCCAAGTAAGGAGGATGCGTAAGATTGGGGGGAGAAGCGTCAGTGATCGTTGGATCCCATCCTGAATTCTCGATGGCCGTCAGAAGAGGAGGATAGATCTCAGGCGTTATATCCAAGCACGAGATCCGACCATCATTGGATCAAGGAGAACCTGCATGTTCTTTAAAGTGCAAGGAGTAGCGAGCTCACAAAATCCCGAAAGAAGGAGGATTGTCCATCTTCAGGCAGGACACGTGGGGAAAGATCGTCATTTCGATGACTGGAGAGTCAAAGGAATGGGGTTCCCTAACCTCTCAAAATCGCAATATGCGAAATCACGACTTAATCTGAGCTGTCAGATCAAGGTTTGATCTGGACCGTTGATCCTAGTGCATTTCAGAGTTTTGCGGATTGAGAGTTGGAGATGTCAAAGAATATTAACCACAGGAATCCCGAAATCGCGATATATGAAATCGCGACTTAATCTAAGCCATCAGATCAAGGTTTGATCTGGACCGTTGATCCCAGTCCATTTCAGAGTTTCAGAAATCGGGAGATGGAAAAGTCAGAGACTCTTAACATTAGGAGTCCCGAAGTGCCAAAATTTGAAATCGTGAAACAAGACACATAAGCAAACCACGTCAGCTAAGAACATGTGGAACAACCAGGAAATGACAAGTGTCAAGCTGATTCAACATTTTAGGCACATGTAAGTCACGAATCAGAGTGACACATGATATTTATTCGACACGTGTCAATCCACGTGTGACGTCAACAGGTTTACATCACTTCGGAGTTTTGGAAATCGGGAGATGGAGATGTCAAAGAACTCCTACCATAGGAGTCCCAAAGTCGCAAACCTCGAAATTGCGATATACGAAATCATGAAGACATCAGGACTGTCGAATCACTTAGAGTGTGGACCGTTGATCCGACTCCATTTCAGAGCTTCGGATATCGGGACATGGAGCGTCAAGAGACTCTACCATGGGAGTGCCTAAATCCTGAAATGCCGAAATGCAAAACACGTTTTGGCTCAATCTATGGTCGCAGCCATTGGTCACATGGACGGAAGATGAAGGAAGGAGCTAGTTTAGAAAAGCTCCATTTCGGAGTTTCGGGGATCGCGACTGGGAATGTCGAGACACATGGTCACACGAATGCCAAATTGCCAAATGCCAAAATGCCAAAATGAATGCAAGATCCCATGGAATCAATCCAACAGTGCAGGTGAATTTGAAAAAGATCGGAGGGCTACTGTAGCACGACACAGTGTAACTGCCAGAAACCACTGATGGTTTCTGCCAGAGGACTTGAAGACACTTCGGGGTGATTGACAGAGGAGGTGAAGATTCTCTGGGAATCTTCAAGAGGGATGAAGATGTTCGTGGAGGCGATTGACAGTTGGATGAGCATTGAGGCCTGTAACTAGAACAGACAAGGTGAGATCGACTGTCACAGAGAAGACAAAGAGCCTCAACTACCAGAGAAACTAAGGAATCTCAGAATAAAACCCAGTGATGATGGATGCATAGGTGAAACCATTAGAGAAGCTGAAGAGTTACCATGCTGATCAGGCAGAGGACTGACAATGAGAAGAAGATGCAGAACAGAGAGAGAACATGGCGCACAAGACATTGGATAGCTGTGGAAGAGTGAAGTGGAAAAAACTCTCCGATGTGGAGGATATTGGTGTGGTGTGAGCATGCAGAGGCATGGGGAAGATTGCATGCACAAGGAGCACAGAGACTATAAGAATGTGGAACAAAGAAGAGACTAGTGTTGTCACTGTGGAGGAGAATTCAGGTGTGTGCAAGGAGGCAGAGCGCAGTAGTAGAAATGCATAGTAGAGGAATGGTGCATTGAAGGGATATGGTGCAGAGAGCATAAAATATAGAAAAACAGAAAGTGAAAGGGGTGTGCAGAAGGCACTGATGTAGACAGGGTAGAGCAGTGTAATAGAACAACGACAAGGCTGGTAAGCCATTGAATAACTTATATCATTGTAATAAGTTTTAGTAACAAAGAATTTACATTTCAGGGTGGTTAGGAGGTGTTGGGGAGGACTGGTGTCCTCAGAGGTTCAAGTGGGTGCTTGAACACTGATCAGGGGATCAAATTTTGCTCAAATTTCAAAGTTCTCAGAATGTGATGAAAACAGTGCCATTGCGTCCGTCTCGTCTTCCTGATTCCGGCGGTATATTTACTTTGCCAAATGGACTCCATATGGAGAAGATATCGTGATCTGTTCACTAAGCCAAACAGGCAAAAAATTGGATGCTGACTGTACCAGTCCGTACGGTCTGATGTGGCAGGACCGTACAACCGTACAGTGGTGATGTGGCAGATGTTGATTGGTTGACTGTTGGCAAATTGGGAGATGACATGTGTCCAGTTGGATGGAAAATAATATGAGGACACGTGGCCCAATCTGTGGGTGCCACGTGTCACTCATTGGTTGGCTAGTGGTTGTATGCAAAATATATGGGAGTCCGCAGGGTTCAACCCCCGGACCTCCCCCCACAGGATAGCACCTTCACATGATCGCCCGACCAATGGGCCACAAGTTGTTGCTTGATAGGTATATGTGTTTAAACATATTTATGTTTGCATTTGTATGGTTTTGGTAGGGGGTCAGGCCGGGGCTTAGCCCCGACCCCCAGTCCTTTGTATCAACGCATATGCCCATACCATATGTTATAACCGACAGTAAAATATGCGTGGGGTTCATATTACAAAGACGTGGTTTTATTTCAAAGAATGTGACCGTAATATAAATGTATGCGGTTATAACCATTGGTGCGTGGCTGGTTTAACCCATAGCCTTGGTCATATTGTATGTGCCACATGACCCTTGGCTCTATGGAAAGGAGCGCGGGCAGTTTTAAAAACCGTTTAACCACTTTGCCAAATGAACGCGGTCACATGCTCTCATACGCATAGGTGCCGAGGCAGTTAGGGGCTGGTACGCCCTTAACCGTTCTACAGTTTGCACCGTTGGAACGGTTGCACCCGGTGCTGGGTTTATACGCTTTAAAATACGCTTTAAAATGCGTGTGAGCCAGGTTCAATGAGGAAGGGTGCGTTTTGTAGATTCAGAGACAACAAGCTTGAAGAGGGGGACTTCCAGGAGGCCTAACTTCTTCGTTTTTCGACCGATTGAGGTGCCGAAAGAGCCCAGACAGGGGTTTTGGAAAGAGCAGTCAGTTTGTCAGTTTGAGCATTGTAAGATATGGTTTTGAGCACTTTTGAGCAATTAATAATAATGATCCATTGGAAGCTGGACCAGGAGATGTAGCCCAAGAGAGGGGTGAACTCCTTTATCAATTGTTGTGCATATGTGTTTATGTTCAATGATTATGCTACTGTGTATGTATAATTTTCATAAGTAATCCTTAAATCTATGTGTTGAAAACTGATCCTTTTACTTTAAACACATAACATTCACTTGCAATAATTTTCAAGTTTTTCAAATCTTCTTCATTTTTAGATCAAGTTGGTATGAGAGAACTGGTTTTGAAGACTTGATTGTTTGCAAGTTTTGTTTCTGATGCTCACAAGGTTGAAACTCACAAGAGGAGAAGGTCAACTTGTGGAGCCAAGTTCTCATCCGACAAGGAGGAAGCAAATTCATTCACCGCAAGTTTCAGAGAGACATTCACCAAGCATGGCTCGTGCAGAAAGCCATGAACGTGTTCCTGTCGAAGAAGAAGATCTCAGACAGACTGTCATGGAGTTGAGAGATATGATGAAGATCTTGATGGAACGGAACATAATGTCACAGGGTGAAGGCTCCAACCCTTCAATGCATAAGGGAGGTGGTGGTGACAAAACTCCAGGCAAAAATGGAGGGAATGGTGCTTCTCCACCACCCTATCCTCCTCCATCATCATCTTCTTCTTCTTCTTCTTCTACCATTTCAAAACATCTTCCAAATTCTCCAAAGGGGCATGGTAAAACTCCTTCGCAAATTCCTTCATTAAAGATTGATATAAAATTTGAATTGCCAATTTACAATGGAGAAGTTAACGCTGAAAAGTTAGATAATTGGGTACGTCAAATTGAAGTATATTGTAG
>ML862572.1:17387-35710 GCA_009831015.1 Picea engelmannii
GGAATCCAAAGTTGAAAACAGGTTTGGGTTATCAAGAGGGATCAAGTAGTGGTCATCCAAGCAAGAAAGACTTCATAAAGTTTGTCAAATCTACAACCAATGACGACAACAAACCTGCAGAAACAAAGGAAGATAATCAATCGGCCAGGATGATTAAGGAGAAAGGTGCCAGAACTGAATCTGTAGAACAAGGAAATAATGCAATCCCTACTCAAAGACATCATCAGCATGGAAGAAATCGATTTACTCAAAGAAGAAAACCATTTTCCAGGTACAAAGAATTTTTCTATGGATATTGTTTCTATTGTTCTAACTTTGGCCACAAAGCTGTAAATTGTTCCTTAAGACTTAGACATGAGAAATTAAGATTTCAAAGGAATAAATATCTGCCACAACAAAGAATGATACAGCCAAGTAACAAACCATCACAGATTTAAAATTGTCAAATTAAGTCGAGAGACATGCAATTGAGGAGGTCAAGAAATAATAAACAGTGAATGAGTAGACAACGCTGCAACAATAACTTTGACCTATTGAACAATGAGATTGAATGTTATAACTATCACAACTTTGGCCACAGAGCTACAAACTGCCATCTAAAGAATTACAAAGAAAATCCAAGGATAAAGTTCTTAGATAGAAAGGCCAGCACATGGAAGAGGAAAGATAGTGAAAAATGTGGTCAAGCACTTTCAACTCAAACACAAAAGGCCTCTGGGAATATAGATAGTGGTTGTTCCAAGAACGTGACTAGAGACAAGGATAAGCTACTATCGATAAGTAAAAGCAAAACAGGAAATGCGATCCTTGAAAATGATGAACCAGGCAAAATCAAGGATAGAGGGATGATGAGTTTGAGTAATGACAAAGGAGATGCCTAGTACGTTCTGCTTGTGGATGATTTGAAACATAATTTTCTCAGTACAAGTCAAAAATGTGACAGAGGCAGTGAAGAGGTGTTCACGTCCAAAAAATTTAAGGTAAATGTAAACTCGGGACAAGTGGTGAATAAAGGCATAAGGACAATTAATGATGTTGAAATTGAATCCTCCCCTGCAAGTAAAGAAGAATATTCAGATACAATAAAAGCATGTTCATTTAGCATTTGCCCCATGGATGAAGTAGGAGAAGAACCATGTCATAAGCTGGAAGCATAAGTCTTGAAGGTTGAGAAGGCAAACACCCAAAGCAAGTTCTTAAACAACTCCATGACTCTGGATAAGATCTTGGATAGTTAGAGATCACCAAATGAAAAATCTGGTATTGGATACAACAAGGAAGAAATCAGTACTCCTAAGAAACCTGATACAGGTCCTTTGTCTGTGAAAAAGAAAAGCAGGTATGAGATTGGTTGTAGCGTCTTTTTCTTGTGATTGAATATGGTCATAAAATCCTTGGATGGTAAGCATCATGAAAGAAAAATGAAAATTGCAGTGATAGAGATCGATGAGAATCAATAGGGGGATCCAAAGGTTGTTTGAAAAGTATGAGCTACAATTACGCAGTATGTCAGTAGGACAACAACTCTTCAACAACAACATTTTGTTTTAATTACATGACATCCTGTAGAGATAACAAGAGGAAAGACCTTGTCAGGGAAAGCTAACCTTTTAGAAACAAAGGAGGAAAATAGTTAGAAGCAGAGAGATAACAGTGACAGGGGGAGTCATCCACTCATGAGAAGAAAAGTTTGATGAAGGAGTCCTAGTAAGAGAGGCGAGCAATTTTGAGTTTTCCACAGAGGATACAATGGAAGCTGAAGATGAACAGGTCCAAGAATCAGAAAGAGAAGACTTTGGTTTAGATACAAATATTCTAAAGGCCTCAAATGAGAGAGTCCATCCCGTTAAGGGGAGTTTGCATTGGTTTAATATCTGATACCTCCTAAAAATACTGCAACAACTTAGTGGAAGCATGTTCTCTTTGACATTGATGTCAAAGGGGGAGAAAATAACCTGGGTGCATTTGTTGCCATCAATGCCAAAGGGGGAGATTGTTGGAAAATGTTTAACATGCAACATATGCTTTTCATTGATGGAAAGTACAACAACGAAGATGGCATGAGTACAGGAAGAATGTAACAGATGGGCACCAGAAGTATTTTGGGAAGACGCTGTAGAAAAATCTCGATAAGATCATAAGAAATAGTGTAGAGGATGGTTGGCATGCTTTATAGGCAGTATGTGCTTGTCATTGATGGCAAGATCAGAGTATGCAATGAAGGCAATACAAGGACAAAGTAAGCTTAGGAGGAATTAGCGCAGAGTCGAATGAAGTGCATAGGTGTGCACCAGGGTTTGAGGTTAACTCACTGCCAAAGCTCAAGAGAGATAGCGTACTCAGGATCTCAGGCGGATCAAAGGTCGAGGCCTTTGACACTTAGAAATTATCCCAATTAAGGAGGATGCGTAATCTTGGGGGGAGAAGCATCAGTGATCGTTGGATCCCATCATGAATTCCTGATGGCCGTCAGAAGAGGAGGATAGATCTCAGGCATTAGATCCAAGCACGGGATTCGACCATCGTTGGATCAAGGAGAACCTGCATGTTCTTTAAAGTGAAAGGAGTAGCGGGCTCACAAAATCTTGAAAGAAGGAGGACCGTCCATCTTCAGGCAGGACACGTGGGGAAAGATCGTCATTTCACTGACTGGAGAGTCAAAGGAACGGGGTTCCCTAACCTCTCGAAATCGCGATATGCGAAATCGTGACTTAATTTGAGATTTCAGATCAAGGTTTGATCTAGACCGTTGATCCCAGTCCATTTCGGAGTTTCACGGATCAAGAGTTAGAGATTTCAAAGAATATTAACCACAGGAATCTCGAAATAGCGATATGCGAAATCGCGACTTAATCTAAGCCGTCAGATCAAGGTTTGATCTGGACCATTGATCCCAGTCCATTTTAGATTTTCGAAAATCGGGAGATGGAGAAGTCAGAGACTCTCAACATTAGGAGTCCCAAAGTGCCGAAATGCGAAATCGTGAAACAAGACACATCAACAAACCACGTCAGCTAAGAACATGTGACACAACCAGGCAATGACAAGTGTCAAGTTGATTCAACATTTCAGGCACATGTAAGTCACGAATCATAGTGACACGTGGTAGTTATTCAACACGTGTCAATCCACGTGTGACGTCAATAGGTTTACATCACTTCAGAGTTTCAGAAATCAGGAGATGGAGATGTCAAAGAACTCCTACCATAGGAGTCCCGAAGTCGTGAACCCCGAAATCGTGATATACAAAATCATGAAGAGATCAGGACCATCGAATCACTTAGAGTGTGGACCATTGATCTGACTCCATTTCAGAGCTTCAAATACCGGGACATGAAGCGTCAAGAGACTCTACCATGGGAGTGCCAAAATCCCGAAATTCCGAAATGCGAAACACATTTTGGCTCAATCTGTGGTCGCAACCATTGGTCACATCGACAAAAGATGAAGGAAGGAGCTAGTTCAGATAAGCTCCATTTTGAAGTTTCGAGGATCACGGCTGGGAATGTCGAGACACATGGTCAAACGAATGCCAAATTGTTGAATGTTGAAATGCCGAAATGAATACAAGATCCCATGGAATCAATCCAACGGTGCAGGTGAATTTGAACAAGATCGGAGGGCTACTGTAGCACGACACAATGTAACTACCAGAAACCACTGATGGTTTCTGCCAGAGGACTTGAAGACACTTTGGGGTGATTGACAGAGGAGGTGAAGATTCTCTGGGAATCTTCAAGAGGGATGAAGATGTTCGTGGAGGCGATTGACATCTGGATGAGCATTGAGGCCTGTAACTGGAACAGAGAAGGTGAGCTCGACTATCACAGAGAAGACAAAGAGCCTCAACTACCATAGAAGCTAAGGAATCTCATAATAACACCCAGTGATGATGGATGCATAGGTGAAACCGCCAGAGAATATGAAGAGTTACCATGATGATCAGGCAGAGGACTGGCAATGAGCAGAAGATGCAGAACAGAGAGAGAACATGGCGCACAAGACATTGGATAGCTGTGGAAGAGTGAAGTGGAAAAAAATCTCTGATGTGGAGGATATTGGTGTGGTGTGGGCATGCAGAGGCATGGGGAAGATTGCATGCACAAGGAGCATAGAGACTATAAGAATGTGGAACAAAGAAGAGACTGGTGTTGTCAATGTGGAGGAGAATTTAGGTGTGTGCAAGGAGGCAGAGCGCAGGAGTAGAAATGCATAGTAGAGGAATGGTGCATTGAAGGGATATGGCGCAGAGAGCATAAAAGACAGAAGAACAAAAAGTGCAAGGGGTGTGCAGAAGACACTGATGCAGACAGGGTAGAGCAGTGTAATAGAACAACGACAAGGCTGGTAAGCCATTGAATAACTTTTTATCACTGTAATAAGTTTTAGTAACAAATAATTTACATTTAAGGGTGGTTGGGAGGTGCTAGGGAGAACTGGTGTCCTCAGAGGTTCAAGTGGGTTCTTGAACATAGGGAGTTGTAGCTTCCTTCTAGTTGGTGCTAGAGAAACCAGGGAGTTGATGCTTCCTTCTAGTTGGTGCTAGAGAAACCAGGGAGTTGATGCTTCCTTCTAGTTGGTGCTAGAGAAACCAGGGAGTTGGTGCTTCCTTCTAGTTGGTGCTAGAGAGACCATGGAGTTGGTGCTTCCTTCTAGTTGGTGCTAGAGAAACTAGGGAGTTGGTGCTTCCTTCTAGTTGGTGCTAGAGAAACCAAGGAGTTGGTGCTTCCTTCTAGTGGGTGCTAGAGAAAACAGAGAGTTGGTGCTCTCAGCAGGTTGCAGCTTGCAAAACAGAGGTTGTGGCCTCACAATGAATTGGAGCTAATATGTATGATAATGTAAAGAATGTAAAGATTACTTATCATATAAAGAAAAAGAGGTTTCTACCCTTTATGGGTTTCCTCAGGAAATATATGTCTCTGTATATCTCATATGTATGAATGATGTTGAATGTTTACAATGCTTACTTCCCTGCATTACTGTGATTATCATTGAGAGGTCTGTAATGAGTTTTAAATAGGCATAATTGTTTAAGCACGGTAACAACTGATTCACCCCCCCCCTCTTAGTTGTCCAACATTTTTTTGGTTGTTCATCGCTTTTCTAAGATGGTGATTTTGGTTTCCTGCAAGAAGAGCATCACAACAGAAGTCACTGCCAAGATCTTCTTTGAATGAGTATGGGTAAATTTTGGAATCCCACAAAACATTATCTCATATCGAGACAGTTGATTTCTCAGCACATTCTAGTCGATTCTCTGGTCACTGTTGGACACCAAGCTCACGAAATCCATGACCTTCCACCCCAAGACAGATGGCCAAACCAAGGTTGTAAATTGAATGATCGTGCATATTCTGCGCATGTATAATTCCAAGAAACCTCGAACATGGGATGAGAGTCTTCCCTATGTCCAAAATAGATACAACCGAGCCCTGCATAGCTCCACCAGCCACAACCTCTTTCAAGTGGTGATCTAATTCCAACCATTGGGTCCCATAGATGTTGCACTTCCCCTTGAGGTCACCTTGGTTGACTCATCTCCTGCTCCAACTAAAGCTGACAAAGCCACCTGGTTCATTGAGCATATCCAAGACATCTTCCAATAGGTTCAAGATATCCTACAGAAGTCCAATGAAAAGTACAAGCAGTGCCATTGTCAACATCGGGTACCACCTAAGTTTCAGGTGGGCAACAAATTTTGGTTGCACTTGCAGAAACACCGCCTTACAGGACCCCATCAGAAGCTTCATCCACTCCATTATGGGATATAAACCATCACCAAGGATGTGGGGGGTAATTCTTTTGAGCTCAACATTCTTTCTTTCCTTATTTCCCAACATGGACCTCCTTCAACCTTATTTCCCACCATTATTGGACACCTCAAACGTAGAAGAACAACTAACACCAACAGATCTCAACCCCGACTGCATACAATAGGCATCTAGTGATCATATTGTGGACGCATAGATCAATGGAACTCGTCAGCAAAGGATCCATCTTTATCAAGTCGTCAAAGTAGGGCAGCTCCTGCACCAAGGCAAGTGGCTCACACGGGGCCAAATTCAGCAGAAATTTCCTCATCTGATGGGGGAACTCAATGCAATGGATACCATTGCTTCCTAAGGAGGGAGGATTGATCTAGGTGGATATCGGGTTCCACCCAACTTTTCCAGCTGGCTCAAAACAACTTTCTAGCAATTTTGGTAATTTACTATTTTTAGCAGTTTTTCGGGTCCTGAACTTCCGGAGCCATTTTGAGGCCCTAAACGACGTTTTTTTGGGTATGTAGCAATCGAAAAATTTCATCATGAAGTTTTTGTCAACAATTGTAGTCCTCAAATAGATCTTTCCAATGGGACATCGTATGCCTAAAACAAAGATCGTATGCAAAAGTTACGACCCCGAGAAGTTGATGTACTGACTTACCCAAACGGGGCCCACATGACTTTTGGTGCTTCATCTCATAGGATTAGGTTTTTGGATGTCTAGGGTTTTTGACACTCCTGGTTATTGTAAAAATGCCTTCATATACTCATTGTAATAATCTTCTTGCGAATGAGCATAGTGGTCACATCTCTTCTCAGAGATAAGCCACCATCATTCCAACAAGCTTGTTTTCCGCTGAATTTTACAGTTTCAACTTATTTCCTTATTGAATAGAAAATCAATTTTACTATATCTCTGTTATTCTGTGTTAAGCATCTGTTAATAATCTATAGTCATTTTGTTCTTCTCATAAAATCTGGATCAACATATGTTCCGAGGGAACCTTTTTGTACTCTCTTATGTAGTGAGGGCTTGAGCCCAACGATGTATACTGACTCTATTTGAGGCTTTATGGCCCACTTTTTTAGTTATGAAAATATTTTTTTGACACATTATTATATATACACATCTTTTTTCCTTATGGATATAACATTTTGTACAAATGTATTTACATATGAGTGTATGTGTGTGCTGTTAATTTTATGTGTGAGTAATATGCCAATCTAATACATGATTAGCCAATGTATTAGTTAGTTGATTATATCTCCTATTAACATGAATATAAGTAATATAATCAAAATATTGTTCTAAGAGATGTACCCTAAGGAATCCTTGATGAAGGGTGGGATTGTAGACACAAAATATTCCATTTAATTGAGAAATGACCAATTGAGAATCTAGATAAACCTGGAGGTGAGAAATACCATGTGACAAGGCATCACATAGTAATTTTATTATGACACTGTACTCAACAACATTATTGGTTGCTTCGCCCAGACAAATACCTCCAGAAGAAATCAACTGACCAAAGGGCGTGAATATCACCCAATCCATGGAAGCAAGCCTCCGAGTGTGTTGGCTAGCACTGTCTGCGAACCCAACATAGACCTTAGATTCACTTTACATCTACCACAGTGAAAAGAAATACAACAAACTACACGTCCATAGAACAAAAAGAAAAAAATGTATAAATAAAGCTATACATTATATACAAGAAGTCATGTCCAGGTGACCAATCTAAGTGTAATACTACTTCTTAAGATAGATCCCATTATTATGATCCGATAAAGCGTTACCCTCGAAATCAACCAGTTGATAGGCACTCTTTTCTAAAACTTTATTAACAATGAACGGTCCGAACCACATGGGTTTGAATTTTCCTGCCCCCAAGGGATCTTTATCTTGGTCATAGAACAAGACAATATCACCTTCAGAGAAAACTCGAGGGCAGATGGACTGATCATAATGACACTTGACACATTGTTTGTGAGCCTCATTGGCCAAGGATGCATCTTGACGCTACATCGAGCATCTCATCAAGTGGAGTAGTGTCGAGAAATAGTTTGACTGCCAACTTAAGAGAAGGGATTTGGAACTATATGGGAAAGATGTCCTCCAACCCATAAACGAGTTGGAAAGGAGAAAAACTGGTAGTGGTCTTGAATGAGGTTAGATAATCCCAAAGTGTTGAATACAACATCAAATTCCAATTCGACTTGGCCGAATTGATCGTCTGTTGAAGAATAGTCTTGAGAGACTTATTAACAACCTCCACTTGATCATTCACCTGTGGATAGTAGGGTGACATATTTTCTTGTTTAAACCCTAGTTTTGATTTTAAATCAGACATCATCTTGTTCTGGAAGTGAATGCCATGGTCAGTGACAATCTCCTCTAGAATACCAAACCTGGCTACAATTTTGTTAAAAATTAAAAGTGCAGTCGTTTCTCCGTCATTTTTGAATGTCGGCATGGCCTCAACCCACTTAGTAAAGTATTATACCACCATGATGATATAAACATGCCCCCTAGATGAATCCGGGTGGCATGTAGTAAAATCAATCCCCCACTTGGTGAAGGGAACAACAATAATATATGGAAACATGGGAGCAAGGTATGCCCACATCTTTTGAGAGAAGATCTGACACGAGTGGCATTTCTTGACTGCCTTTACACAATATTTGATCAACGAGAGCCAAAAGTATCCGACGTGAAGAATATTTTGGGTTGTTTCAAACCTAGACAATTGACCTCCACATACTCCAGTGTGACAGTCATTCAACACAAGATCTGCCTCTTCATGAGTGAGACAATGAAAGAGAATGCAATCCACTCCTCGACGATATAAAGTATCATCAATGATAAGATAGTTCCACACTTGATGGAATATTCGTCAATGTTCATCATGAGAAGAAGAAGAAGGGAACTTAAAAGTCTGAAGATACAAAAGTATATCTCCATACCAAGGGTCCGAAGATGCAGTAAGGAAAAGATCCCCATTGATCATTGACTCTTTGGGAAAATTTTTACCACTCTCAACCAGAATTTCCAAAATTAGTTCAACAAAGACCAAGGACATTATAGATTTCAACGAAACAAAATCCAAGTCAAATTATTGTAGGATGACTATCCATTGACTCATTTTCACGTCGATGACCTGTCGTGTTAACACATATTGAAAAGGGTTCATGATAGCTACGACGGTGGTCTTATGAAGTAAGATGTAATGACAGAAATTTTGGACAGCATGAACGACTGCCAAAGAAAGTTTCTCAACATGGGTGTAGTTGATTTCTAGTCCTACCAAGCTTCAACTGATATAGTAGATAGCCTTGTCCTCGAATGCTTCATCCTCTTGGACCAATACCATACCAATAGTATACTCTGCGATATCCAAATACAAAAAGAAATACTTTCCATAATCCGGAGGATTGAGCAGAGGGGTAGATTCCATAACACATTTCAATGATTCAAAATATCATTGAGATACTTCATCCCAATAGAATGGAACCCCTTTCTTCAAGAGACACATAATCCATTTAGTAATATCGACATAGTTGGCAACAAAACACCAAAGAAATTTGGCTTTGCTCTTTATACTTTGAAGCTGGGGGATTGTCCGCGGGGGAGGATATTGATCTATTGCCCCAACCTTCATAGGATTGACCATGATCCCTTTAGTTGACATGATAAAACCTAAAAATCGACCCGATGTTACACAAAAACTACACTTATTCGGATTAATGCGAATCCAATAGTAGTGAAACCTCTCAAAGATAAGTCGTAAATGGGTGCAATGATTGAATATCTTACGAGAACATGATGTTGTATCATCATGATACACCTCGACTATGTGTTTGAGGTCATGGAAGGAAAATGACATGAACCATTGAAAAGTGGCTCCATCATTCTTAAGGAAAAAAGGCATTTTCCTGTATGTGAATTTACCCAAAGGACATATAAACTTTGTCTTATGTTGGTTCTCGCGCTTGATGTGAATCTGGTTGTACTTGGAAAAACCATCCATAAAATAAAATACCTTACAACCCGCACATTCATCGACAATCTGGTCAATGAATGGGGTTGGAAAATTGTCTTTTGGGCAAGCTTTGTTTAGATCATGAAAGTCCATAAATATGCAGATTGTACCTTGATTTTTGTTGATAGGAACAGGGTTCGACACCCATTCTGTCAATTGCACTAGATAGATGAAACCAACCTTGATGAGTTTCTCTACTTCAGTCTTGACCGTCGCTACCTTATGAGGATTGACTGGGTGAATCTTTTGTTGGACATGCTCGACATCGGGGTGAGTTGTGATCTTTTGTTCAACTATAAGTGGGTAAATTCCTTGAATCTCCTCATAAGACCAGGAAATGATGTTGTGAAACTCTTTAAATTATTCAGTATAGATATGAATCTCTTTGGGGGGGGGAATTTTCCCTGACAAAGACATTTTCCACGATGCTAGGGGTTCTAGAGATGTCGATAGAAATTTTTTCAGCTATACTTTCCATGTTTCCCTCAGCATAGATTCCGTGTGTGGCCAGAGGGTTAACAGGACAAGGGACATCTCCATTCTTGGTTGTAGTGAAATCTCCTTCCTCTATTCTCCTCAGCTCTGGCTGTAAGAAATAAGATCTGTGGTGAACATCTTCCCAAGGTCTATTCGACCCAATCATTGCCTCCAAAATCACCTCGTCAGAGGGAAAGACTAATTCCAAAGGATTGTGAGTGGCAAGAGAGTCTTGAGCCAAAATAGGCTCAAGAACAAGATCTAGCTCCTATGGGGGATGTAGATCAGGGTTGGCTGAGGCTTACTAGAAAATAATGTACGCAACCTCAATAGTGGATAAGGGAATAACCATTCCAGGGTTCCCTACCCCTTCCATCGAAGCCGATGGGGAAGGTAAAATCCATGGGTCGTTAAAGAAAATCATTCTAAAAGAAGCGAATTGAAAGATCAAAACCTTCGCCTAGTCGGGGATAGCTGAAATAAAGTTAACATCATTGGCACGCAATAGATAATCAAAAGTCCCGATTAAATATGGAAACAATATGAAACCTAATTTGACGATATGTGGCTGCGGGTTTTCAATCATCGGGACCATGGATGCCCCTGATGAAGGGTTGGGATAGGAGAAGGATAAATGATCAACGGTTATGATCTGACCATCATGAGGAAAACATAAGACCTGAAAAACGGTGGATACAACTATTGTCATAGCGTAGGTACAACTCCTCCCTAACAAAATATTGTAGTCGAGAGGCACATCGAATACTTGATTCTGCATCGTCAGCTCATTCTCGTAGTTGGATGACATAACTTGTGTAGGGATTTCTCCCTGCATAGTATTTCAAGGACCTTGGTTGGGGATGCCCCTAATCGACCCTCCTGGCATAGGTACTGAACTTTTCCTAGGGTTCCACTGAGTTTGGGAGGGGTTTCCCTCGATCGACATCCGTTGCGAAGGAAACGTGCCCGACCGGGGATATCCAAGACCTTGTGAGGATTAATCTCCTATCATCGCTCCTTGTGAAGGAATGAATCCTTGCACACAATTTGGTTGACCAAAGACAGGGTTGCTCCCTACCGAGAAATAAAATGATGAGAAAGCATTATTTCCAAACGTACCAAACAAATAAACACGAATATACCCTACCATATTCATATAGGATTGAGGTCCATGACTCCCCCCACTGAACAAACTAGAGCTGGTGTTAAGCTCGATTGGCTACTGGAAAGCATCTTCAAGTGAAGGGTGTCAAAATGTTGGATCATTTTGATGGACAGTTGGTATGGATTATTGTTTTCCATTGATTTAAAACATTGGAGAGTGATATTGTAGATTGTTGTCAACCCTTAGTGATTGATGTCAACCCTTGGAGAAAGTCTGGTAGCACAAAGGTTTGGGTAATGGACCCAAGTTTGTTTGATTTATAATGGTATGAGTTTTAATATATTTGAAGGTACGACTATTCTATATGGGTAGTACATGTTATTCCATTTCTGGTGGTATTTGGAACATCACATAACTCCTCACTGTTAGAGAGTTATGGCCATGTGAAGTTGGAGAACCCAGGTTCGGGTAATGGACCCAAGTTTGTTTGATGTATAATGGTATTAGTTTTGATATATTTGTAGGCAATACTATTCTATATGGATAGTACATTTCATTCCATTTCTGGTGGTATGCGAAATGTCACATATCTCCTCACAGTTTGAGAGTTATGGCCTTACGAATTTGGAGGACCCTCATATGTTGGCTTGAAGCCCCAAAAGGTCAAAGAAGTCAAAGTGCTTGCAAAGAATAAATTATTTAAATAATATAGTGAAGTGAAAAATTCAAGGAGGATTGTTTAAATAATAAAGTAAATAAAAAAATTTCTAATTATGGAAAGTGGTTAGAATTGGGTTAGCCCTAAAATAAGGAAATTGGGTTAAGATGGTTAAAAGGTAACCCCTTGAGGAAGCTACATGAAAGTATAAATAAGATGCAAGACTCTCTCATTTTAATCACACTTTAGCATATTGAATATCTATAGGTGACTAAGGTAACCAAAGGATATCTAAGCCGAATTTCAGAGGGAAGGTGAAGTAAAGAAGACCAAAAGTCAAGGCAGGATAAATTCTTTTGGTGATGCTTTCTAAGGTATGTTATTTACAGGTCATCTCACCATTTTCGCAATAATTTTTTTTTCTAGAATGATTCAGACTGTGAAATTGGGAGGCCATTGAGTAAACATATCCAAGTATCTATGGTGCAAATTTAAACTTGTGGGTCATTGTATTTTTGGAGTTACACTCCTTGGAAAATAGGGTTTGTGGCTAGTCCTAAAACTAGTCTAAAACAAGTGGTTCGGATAAAAACATCATAACCTCTTCATAAAATATCCAAATTTAGTAAGAAAAAATGTGTTGGTTATAATACAGTCTATGTTATGTTTTGTACAGTTTTCATATCCATACAACAAATATTCCATGAGGGGCACACTCTACAAGTTCACTCTCTAGAATAAGACATAATTCAACAAGGTATGCCATTTTTTATATAACTCCTTTTCTGAGAGGTTCCAAGTAGTGATACCTGGAGGAATTCCATAAAAAAAATTGAAGAATATTGTGTACTATTTTTCATATATTTATTCATTACAGGTACATAGTTATGATTATTTCAAGTTAGGGTTGTTGACTAATCCAAAACTAGTCATGTGAGACTAAAGTAAAGTTTGATGAAAATGCTAGTCTATTGTTGTTAAAGTTAAGGAAGGCTTGCGGGTATGTGATCATATACACGAGGTATATTGCAAAGTTACAAATCAGATTTGGATGATGAAATTGATGAAGGCTTTTGGTTGAGGTACATGTTGGGTACATGGTTGAGACAAGTAGTTGATGAGTTGGCACATACATGAGGTGTATAGTTGATGATGTTGGTACATCTTGATGATTCATAGTTGATTCATAGTTGATAAATGATTGGTGCATACTTGGTACATGGTTGGAGGCACCTATTAGTAGTATTGTTGACACATGGTTTATGGATGATGTAGCATACTTGTATTAGTATATTATTAGAAGAACATATTGATCTTGGTGACGATTATGAGTTGTTGTGTTATGCTTGGTTGATGCACATCTTTGAGAGTTGTCTTGGTGATTGATATTGATGAGTAGATATGATTTGGTTGATAAGATTGATGAGACAGGTTGTTGTGATAGGTTTTTTGGACAGGTTATTCATATAGGTTTGGTGCATGGTTGATGCGCTTATTCATGGTACAGATTGAGGTACAGGTTGGTGCATGGTTGATGCACTTGTTTATTGTACATGTTGATTACATGTTGTTTGGTATAGGTTGGTGCATGGTTGAAGCACTTGTTTATGGTACAGGTTGATTACAGGTTGAGGTACAAGTTGATGCATTGTTCAGGTTATTGGTATAGGTTGTTTGGTGCAGGTTGATTGGTACAGGTTTACAACAGTATATCTCACAGTCATAGTGTGACAGTGGTTCCATCATTCTACTTATATACCAGGGCGGTTGGATGGGGCAAGGACAGGTGGTTGTAACCACCTTCCATTTGTATCTGGAGAACATAGGGTGTTGTAGCCTCCTTCTGGTTGTAGCCAGAGAATTGGGGAGTTGGATCTTCCCTCAAGTTGTAGCCTGAGATACTAGGGGGTTGGAGCCTCGTTCTAGTTGCAGCTGGAAAAAAAAGGAAGTTGGTGCTTCCAATGAAAGTAATTCTTAAAGACATATAAGAAAAAATATTTCGTGGTTTTCTCCCACTTTGTGTTTCCACGTAAAACACTGGTGTACTGTGTATGTGTGTGATTGTTCATTATTTATTTACTCTGTAACTATTAGATGATAATGCTACATTGATATAACACTTGCATTTTATGGTGACAAAGGATTATATTGCTCTATTACTAATTCACCCCACCTCTTAGTAATCCAACAAAGGGGATAGAGGAGGGATATGACCCCCACTGTAAGGGATAGCATTAAACGGGGCAGTGGTGCCAGTGAAAGATCCTTGTAAGGGAGCATTAGAGCTCCCCACCTCCAGACCAACAGTCCATAGAGTAGATTAGTTTAATATCGAACTAGAGTCGAAACTCGACATCCCATACAAAAATGGAGTGCCAGACACATTCTGGATAGAGGGAATAATGATCATAGACATTGAGGGGATTGTGCCACTTCCTAAAGTTGTGGGTGTCTAGAAAACCATAGTCCTGATGGGTGGAGGTGGGGGAGGAGGAACGACACCCCCTCCTATGACAACCGAGATGGAAGTATGAGGGATCCCAGAAGAGGTAGCACTAGTTTCTTTCATCATTTCTCATCTAACAAACTGACGTTTAGGTGAAGTCACCTCAGGAGGGACTATATGAATAAGAAACAGTGATGATAAGTCAATGATTGAAGGGTTTTTGAGCCTGAAGCCTTTAGCTTCGAGATCAGAAATGGTGGACTTCTATGGTGCAGGAAAGTCTTCTCTAGGAGCTGGCTCAGGTTCAGTTTCCTATGGCCCGGTTGCTTCAAAAGAACCCTCTTGATTTATCTTGTGCCTCAACAGTGGTAGAGGTGGCTCCAAATTAACCGACAATAGGCCTTGAAGCCTATGTGAATGAATGAGATATTGATATTCCACCTTGTGAAATGATCAATGGACACTCTAAGGTTAAGCTAACATGAAACAAAGAGCACACACTAAAAAGTTCCTAACAAAAAATCAAGCAAACAACTGACTAGCAGGAAGAATAGTTACACCAATCGACACTAGATCAACTTACTAGTGCAAGAGTAACTCGAACAAGAAAACACCCTCTAGGCACACTCTGCAAAGTGTTATCTGACGTCTACCCTAGGTACCATGGTATAACACCACAGTCACCTATGTAAGTCCCTAAAAACATGAAACAAGGTTTTTAGCTCGAAGTTAGTCACCAGGCAGGTACAATCGACAGTCGAGTTGATCATAATGAGAAGGATAAAAAATTTTGAATCATTTCATGGGTACTGAAGGAAAATGGTCTGGAAGACAATTGAGGATCTTGAACGGATTCGATGTCCATGAGGCTCCGTAGTCAAATGCGATCAACGTAAGTCCCAAGAACGACCCTCAATATACAATCTCCACTACGTTTGATTCAACTTTGGAGGGGTTATCTCCTCTACCTTTCCTCATGCGACCTTGTGTTTAGCCCCCATGTTAGAGGGGGGTCCCAACTGAATCTTATGAAACTACACTATAACACTCCCTATCACATACTCTTATGTTTGTTTAAGCGACCTTGAAGAGTTTCCTTTCCACACCTATTTCAAGGCCCTAAAGCCTAGACTACTTGGTGAACCCTACAAACAAAAGTCTAGTTGATTTTAAGTATTAATCGTTGATTTTAAGTGGCTTGATTTACTCAAAAGCATACGGATGTGCAACTTATGGTTTTTTCAAGAGAGGAAAGAGAAGAAATAAAAGGTTTAGAACATTCATGCAAAATAAAACTAGGTTCTACAATTGAAAAACGACTTTTAATCTTCATAAATGCAAACTTTTTGAAGTATAATCCAAGATCCTAAAAGGCAAAAAGTTTCCTAGAATGCACTTTTCATTTCACAATGCAAATGCAAACTACTAAACTTTCAAGGAAATAGAAAAAAAGGAACTTTGGTAATGGAACTCTTTTCTTTTGTAATAAACAACCTATGCTACAACTACCAAACAAAAATGCATAACTAAATGCAACTATAAATTTTTTATTTTTTGAATGCTTAGAAAATAAAATCACAAGTAAATGATATTTTTTTTCATTTTTCAAAGCACAAACAAGGTAAAGAGAAAAATAAACCAAAGAATAACACAGATCCTAAGCTACTACTTGAACACAAGGATTCACTAGAATCCACAAGAGGATCTAAGACTTACAAGTTAACCCTAAACCTTAAAAGAAAAAGAAAAAATAAATAAGGAAACAACAAGGGTTATTTACAAAATGCAAGATAAACTAAATATTTAACCCAACCAAACACAATCAACAGAGACATTGAAGAGTTCAGGAAGGCCTGAGAAGCAAGGAGCTTATTTCTAGGAAAGAACAAAGTCTTTTTAAAAACTCTTCCAAAACATAGAGACACGTGTTGTGCACGAGAAGCCTGTGTATGTACATGGGATGTATACTACGCATGCTGCATGTGTACACGTGTTATACAAAGGATAGGGAGCATACACCTCTGCAATTTTTCAAAAAAAAGAAAAATATTTGGACAAAAAACTGGGTAGGGGAGGCTGGTAGGCACTTGGAAGCTGACCAGAGACCCTAACCGACTCAACAAACTTATAAAACTCAAAAGAAACTGAAAAAATCAAATCCAACCAAAATTTCCCACTAAGACCCTAGAGAGAATCCCCAGTGGAGTCGCCAATTCTGCTATGGGGAAATTCCCCCTAAACTGGGTCTAAGGAATAGGCAGGTTGATAACTCCCTTAAAATATTGATCTACCTCTAATCCACCCCAAAACCATCTAGACTAAGTGACAAGAGAAAGAGGGAAGAGGGGGTTAATGAGTGCACCTTCAATCCTTATGGTTGATGTAGACCTCTTCCACTTGTTGTTGCCTCCTATATCACAGATCTCCTACCAAAGTTGACCTGCAAGGGGTTAAGAATACAATGAAACAACATGTACAATATCTAATGATCAGTTTAAAATCCTAAATATAGATATAAATGCTCAAATTAACAAGAACATGTAAACATAGGGTTTTGAGACAAAGATAATCTCTTTTATTCAAATTCAAGATAAAAAGGTTACGACCTTTACTGGAAACCACTCTATGAACCAAGTCTGGGATCCTATGTCGTGGCTCCAATTGCATAAATCCCACATTATATTCTCACAACCAATATACCATCAAGGGAAGGAGGAAGGGTTGCATAGGGAGAATGGTTGGAGGGGAAAGTTGAGGCTAAAACTCAGAGCAAGATGCAAATATTGGGAAATGAAAGGGAAGGGATTTTGGTAGTGTTTTCTTATTCTCTTGTTCATGTCCCTAAATGACTCCCCAAGACCTGTTTTTATATGTAAAAAATATGGTTATTTAGTTTGGGGGTGGGATACAAGGGTTAAAATGGTTAAGAAACCCTCCATAGCCCATAAACTCCACCAAATTTCGTGCAATTTTATATTTTTTGCAACTTTTGGAGGTAAACACGGGCTAACAATCATCCAACACGTGTATGTACGCAGGATAACTAGCATGTAGGATGCATGTGTATGTGGGCTATTAGTGGAGCAGGGCACATACACTATCCAAAAAATGATTTTTTTGAAGAAACCTCAACAATATTTTTGGCAAAGTATGCAAATGCATGGGCCAATGTCTTGGATGCATAGACATGGTTGCATATGTTATATTATATAAAATATGCAACTGCATATGTTATATTATATATAACATATGAAACTACATATGTTATACAACTATGTTATAGTATATAACATATGCAGTTGCATATGTTATATAATATAACATAACATTTTTGGACTATAACAGTAATTCCAACTAGATAATCGATTGTTCATCCATTGTTGAAGTCACTTTATGTAGTGAAACAAACCTCAAGTCCATGATGAGGTCCTCCTATTACATCACTAATTTTATTGATTGCAATTTTTTTTTTTCTTGAAAAGGGATATGCAAAATATAAAATTCCTTATCAATGGGAATGGGAATGGGAATGGAAATATGGGGTGAAGTTGAATGTGAATGTTAAAGTTTTTTAAAATAAAAATTTTAGATGTATGTAGTGATAGGTAGAGCAAAGTTGGTTGAGAAAATTATATAGAAGACATAGATGGGTGTAGTGAAAAGTAGAAGAAGGATGCTTGAGAAAATTATGCATAAGAGACAAAGTTTGAAAATTAAATTCAACTAGGGAATTAATTCTTTATGTGTGATTGAAGTCACCTTACATTGTGTAGTAAACCAAATCCATGATTAGGTCTTCTCATTACACCACTAACTCTATTTAGTGTAATTT
>ML862573.1:12592-23469 GCA_009831015.1 Picea engelmannii
GTGATGATAAAGTAATAGGTTCACCATATGATTTGAAGGAATGAGTAATGCCACCTTGTTATTTGTTTATTTGGTTATGGGCTTTGTAAAACCCCCTCACCCTTGTTGTGGGCTTTTGGTTATTTGGTTATGGGCTTTGTTACTCTTGTTATGGGCTTTTGTTTTATTTTTGGGTTATGAATTTTGTCACATGATTAAATTTTTAATTTAAACATGTGACTTTCTTTACAACTTAAACTTACCCCTCCTTGCCCTAGCGCGCCCTAACCTAGCCCTAACCCTTGCCCTAAACTTCTATTTAAAGAGACCCTCCTCTACTCCTAAACAACACACATGATTAATTCCTATTGTTGTAGCGTGGAGCTTCCTTGAAGGTGCGGCCTCTGTTCTAGTTATGATTGCAGTCCTGTTTGGTGGAGGAATTAGGTTGCTGTCCCATCTCCTTCTGCTGTAGCTACTCCTTGGAGGCTGCTTTCCTTCTATTTGCTGTTTTCATTGTGCTGAGAGGTGCCGCAGCCTGTTGTAAGGGTGCCGCTGCCTGTGGAAGGGTGCCGCTGCTTGAGTAAGAGGTGCCGCTGCCTGTTGTGGGGGTGATTCCTGTGGCTTCTGCTGTATATGCCTTGTCTATCTCAGCCGTAGGGTTTTTCTGTTAGGGGTTGTGTTCTTCTTTTGGTTCCAGTTACCTTAACTGTGGTGGCATGAAAGATCCTTCAAACGTTGGCATAAAAGATCTCAAATAGATCTGAACCGAACCTTTAACTGAGCATAACACCCAGACTTATCTCTATTGTGGCTGTGCATCATCTTCAGTGGTAAGGCTATTGACAGGTATGTTTTCTACTTGATTGCTTACTGTTAAATTGGATTCAATCTACTGTTATATAAGATCTGCAGTTACATTTGGATAAGTTTTTGTATTACTGTTTAGAATCAATTAAGAGATCTGCTGTAGATCTACTGTTAGAGATCTCTGCTGTTATACATTTAGAGGGTTTTCATATCACTGTTTGAGATCTGACTTTGTTGCTTATAGATTGAGTTTACTATAGCATTGAATGAACATTATCTAAATCTGATTATACAGTTTTAAGATCTGAGATTTATTAATTCTTCCACTGTCACTATATATGCTGTCTATGCTTCAGATCTAAGGTGTTTTGTTTTAAATTAAAAGGAGACTGCTGTTTTTCAAAATTACCCTAATATTCTAACAAAGACGAACACCAAACTAAAACTAAATGTTGTTTGATACAACAGTAAGTCCAAACACCATGAGTTCAATGCAAGAAAATATGCCAAAAACAAATAATAAAAGAGAACTACTTATTTAAAATTGACAAATAGTGAAAACCCAAGCAACCATGAGTTTATGTGTATGTGATGTTTGTGCATATTCCTATCATAGCCCATAAAAAGTCTCACAAAGACATGTTTTGACCTGCGCTGCAAGTGTGTGGAGTAATGTCCATGTTGCTCGTCCCAACTCCTCTTTCGATACTGGCCTTCCTGGCTTGTCCTATCAATACCAAGAGAACAAACAAAATAAATATGGAATCTGTTAACAAAATTACATTTTGCTTTTCATTTGAACAATGCTCTAACACGAATAGTAAGATTACATCGAAGAGATTTCTAAAATTGTTGTGTTTCGATCAAGGAAAATGTATAGTGTAGATCTTGAATTTTTGAATCATAAATTAATCATGTGGGACAACATGCAATGGTTTCTTATTCCTCTTTTCCTAACAAGACAATCTCTTCAGTTAGAACAGTCACAGACAATGGGATGTATCAAAAGTCAAATACAATGGGATGCATCATTTGATGTGTATGATTTCTTTTTTATTTTGAGTTGACGGGGCTTAGGACTCAAAGTGCTGCAAGAATCACTAAGAAAATCAGTGATTTTTGCAGTTTTTTCCCAAGTCAACACACACTGAGAAATTGTGGGTCAAAAAACACGATTTTTCCCAAAAACACCAAGCATGAAAACAAAACGAAAAAAAACACTCTTTAAGAAGAAAATGGGACTCTTGTTCTCATTTAGAGTTGTGGAAGAGAGAAGAGTGTTCCAATGTGGCTCAAGAGGGAAAATTTGGTGTTTAATCAATGGCAATGAATCTTTTGGGCTCTTAGTTTATATTTCATTTGATTGAGAAACATGAAATATGTTGCATTTTTTAAAGCTTGTCATTCTTTCACTAAGTGATTCCTATTTTTTCCCAAGTTTTCCCTAAGTTCAATTTTTTGTCCCACATTAAGTTATTCTTAAGTCTGATTTTTGAACATTCGCTCAACACAACCATGTACCTATTAAGGTTTGAATAGTCGTGATAGGAATAGAGTTGAACCTGGTAAATCTCCAAAATCTATACCAGCGAATAACAAGGAAATCACACCCAAAACCATTGCTAACGTGGAAGAAAAGGATTCTAGAAAAGAAAATTCTTAGTATATAGTATATTCTTCAAGAAGAGAAACAACACCTAGACCAAAAATTCAAAAGGTAGATAAGATAAGATGATTTTATTAATGTCCAAGGAATGACCACAAAGTAGGTCGATGGGACTAAAAAAATACATTTATTGTAACTAAAAGTGGAAGTGCTAAAGAAACTCCTATATCGATGTTATGAAATGCAGACAAAGATAAGGATCTAAGTATCTAGCTAACTAGCTAAAAGAAACTATAAGAGAAGGTACAAGTACAAGAGAACTACTAAACATTGAAACTGAGTGCAGTACAAAGAGAGGATGTCAAGGCATGTTGGAGTTCATTGTCAAGGCCAAGCGAGGGGACCGAGTGGTAAGCTCCTTATTGCAGTTATCAATCACTATGAAAGGGTTGGTTAACTAATGGATGATATCCTCAAGGGAGTGATCAAGGCTGAGGGGGGCTAATTGCATGATCCTGGGGGAAACACAAGAGCGAAGAAGCCCAGCACTCCTAACATCCAAAGCCGTGGGGAAGAAACTCCAAATGAAAGACTTGGAAAACAAAGAATATATTGCAGTCTCGGGCTAGCTTACAACCTTCAAAAAGAAAAATTCCAAGAAGAAAAAGAATTTCTGAAAGTTAGTCAGAATGAAAAGCCATGAATGTATCAAAAAGCTATTAATACTTTATTTGTTGTAGCATCTTTGATGCATTCTTTTTTCCCTTTCATATAAACTTGTTTCTTAAAAAGACAATTTGAATAGTCAATGATAATAGGATGTACCATTTGAAGTGTAATGTGGATAGTTGTCTACCTCAACCAAGTTCTTTCAAAACTTAGACTTATATTCATATTTCAAAAAGCTTTCCATAACCATCAAATGTAAATAAAGCATAGACCGCTTTAAATTGGAACATCTAGGTACAAGCATGAGACGGTACTTAGAAACAAACAGCTTCGATCCTGTTACCCCCCATGCCTAGGGGTAACTAGAGGAGATCATGTCTCGTGGCCCGCAATAGAGAACATGATCTTGACCATGACAATGATCAGCATGTCCACAGATGACAGCCCAGCAACCCCCTCATTCACCTTTACAGCTACAAGTGAACCAAGGCTCATCACATCCAAGCAACCCAAAGTATGGGAGATGGTAAGCCATCGTCACCATGAGGTATGTTAGTCCTTTCATGCAAAGTGTTGTGCTTAATTTGTTGGGCATGTGGATGAGGTTGAAGTTGGATAATGGATCACTAGCTTGGGAAATTGTGTCAATTGCCTTGTTTCACTTTGTGGTCAGCTTTTATGCCCTAGTCCCATGTTGTCATTGCCCAGGGAAAAGGGGTATTATTGGGGGGGACTCACAAGGGTAACGTTATGTTCCCCACCATACTTAACACTTTCCATCCTAGAGCCTCTCATAGTGTACTAAACTTCGGTAATGGGTCATGGTGCATTCTCTCATGAGAAGATGGGCTAAAGGCCTAGAGGTTGATTGCAGTTGCTAATAAAAAAATAAGAAAATGATGCTAAAGAAAGCAATGATAGCAAAGGACTCCCAAAAGCCAATACAAAATTGAGCTCTACCCTTTCCATGCTCACCCCAGTCCCAAATAGCAATGCTATAGCTTGAAACCTTATAAAAGGAGACTTGCAAATATGATAAGCGGACAAATAAGATGGCAGATAAAGGGGTTCGGAAAAAATGGCACTTAAGAAAGAGGTAACTCAAGAGCAAGCGCACCCTCCACCAAGGTGCTCATAGAAATGGATTAAATGACACCATAAGCCATGAAGTAAGCCCTAAAACCATATCGCTTTCACACTTACTCTTGAGGATTTCTTTATTTCTTACTTCCCTCGAGACTTATCCCTCTACCTAGGTTATTTTATTCATGTCTAGGTGGCACACCTAATAGGGTTGGATGAAGGCCCTCCCATACTTAAACTTGTCAACTCACATGTGGTCCTAAGCTGGTGTGATACTTGAAAGGGATATTGAAATGAATTGTCTTGCATGGCTTATATCTTAAGTTACATCTTACTTTGCATGCTTTAAGGACTAATGTTTCGTGTGAACCTTGGATAACCTTGTCTTATACTTTGTTTTGTTTTGGATGGCCCTGACATGGTTCTTTGAGGGACGTCTTGGGCTTGTACCCAGGATGTTGTGCCTTTATTGCAGGACCTTGGCACGTGTGATGGAGAGCAGAGGGTCATCCAGTGACTCACCACCCTCAAACATCAGCTCTCACATCCTTGGAACCTTGAACGATGGACAGATTGACTTGGTATGAGCAGATTTAGTCATGATGGCACACAAATGGGCTGGAATCCCATAGGTTGGACAAAGTACCCTGGAGCTTATTTTTCACGAGGACTAGGGACATTGCAGCAGCAAACAGTCAGAGACATTGCAAAGACGAGATGGAGCTCCGCAGGGCCTATACGCAGCACCTGGATCCTGGACGCTAGCCCTATTTTGGTGATGACGTCACCTTCTAAAACTTGACGTAGCTAGGGTTTCGTGATTTCCTGGGGTACTGATGATACATGGCATGACTTTCGGTGAGGAGAGACATCACTTGCTCCCACCTTGCTCCGGATTGATGCCACCTGTCCTTTGGAGGCCCCCACCTTGCCCAAGGAGGCTTGACGTCTCACACGTGTGGCTCATTATGGTGTATTTTGCATTTATTACACTTTGTAAAGGTTCAATGAGGGGTCAACCCCACTTCTATTTTGTTGTAGACACTTTATGTGGACAAATGTGTTAGGGTGGCCTCATATAAAAAGACTAACCCTTACTTACATTTTATCGTTATCTTTTCCTCGTCATTGTGGAGGAGTACTTCTGAAATTTTTAGCCCCTTTGGGGTTATTGGTCCTTCTCTCTCGTGCTCTATGCTTGGAATGGATCTCTTGTGGATAGTTTGCTAATTTTGGATGGATATTTTTGCAATTAGGGTTAAATGCTCATGGTTTCTTGGATGAAGTAAATTTAATTCTATGTTATGTTGTTGATGCTTATGGTGAAATTGCTATTTTGTTGCAAGAAGTCTTATTTTGTTGAAACCCTAAGAGAGCAACATAGTGCTTCTTCCTCTCACAAAGTTTTACTTGTCCAAAATTTGTGAATTGTCCTTGCTAGGGTTAGAACCCTAACGCCCTAAAGTATTAGCACTTTAGGATTTTAGCCCTAGACATTTGATCTTTGACCTAGTTGAAGCTACAAGAAGGGAGAAACGATATCTAGGGCCCAAAAGTGCTTGCACCCTAGACATCCTTCTCCTCAAAGTCTAAAGCCTAAGGCCCAAATGTGCTTGCACCTTTGGGTTTAGACTCTACCTCATGGTTTCAAGCAAATCAACCTTCAAGATTGGATGCATTTCAGACCCCATAGCCCTAGAAAGGCACTAGTCTTGAAGCAACTCTTGTGGTGAAAGTGATTGATAAACTTTCTCTCTCAAAACTCTCAAGTATCCTACTAACAATACTAATTGTTGAGTTTTGGGGTACCTTGGGAAGTGGTCCCCTTGTGGTTGTGTCTCTCTAACCACAAGAGAGAATTGATTAGACCCTTGTACTTTACCTTTTGTTCTAATTTCACTTTGACTTGGGAGATTTAAGTCAAAAGTGAAATTTTGTGATTTAAGGCAAAAGTGACAATTAATTCACTTTGTGGGTGAATTAAAGGACATGAGGCAAACTTAGAAAACTTAACCAAAAGTGGATTTCTAAGTGAGATACTTGTGAGAAGATTTCACCCATTGATTAGAGATGGCAAGAGATGATCTTGGGCATCAATCTCTAGGTTTGGCATAAGGATGGCTAAAGAGGATGCAAGGGGCAAGAGAGGCATTCATTCTTGTTTTGATCACTTGGAGAGTTTGAAGAGGAGCAAAGAGATGAGAATGGAAGCATTAGGTGAGGCTAGCTTGGGCATCTTCATTCATGGAGGGCGCAAGGAGGCTTAGGGCTTCATTGATTTGTGGTGTATGTTATTGCTTGGTGGAGGGCGCAAGCTTGCATGCACATGATGGAGTTGAGCCTTTGCAAATCTGATTGGCAGAGGTTTGAGATAGCATTCAAACGGAGATTTGCATGCAAGGGTTTCTCAAACAACCAAAGGAAAGGTCAAGGGCACAATGGTGGTTTAGCTTGGTCAAGGAAGGGAAGGATGCACTTCTTGGGCACATTCTTCGAGGAGCTTGCTTGCACAGCTTGAGAGGAGCTTGCAAAGTGTACAGGTTCCATTGTATTTACTTCCTTGTTGTATTCTATGCTTGAGACACTCCATATATGTACATATATTCTAAATTGGTTTTCCCCAGGGGGTTTTTGTTGATATTATGGTAGCTGCAGGAGGTATTTACCTCCACGTGTAAACCTGACGAAAATAGAATATTCCAGGAAGCAAGAAGAAACCCTAATTAGTTGGATAATAACCCTAGAAGACAAGTCGACTCAAGAGGATAATTTGTATTAGGTTATTAGCCTCCAAGAGAAGAAGTCGGCTAAAGGAAATATTATATACCAAGTAAATAGGCACCCAGAATGAGAAGTTGGCCCAGGCAGTTTTCCAGTTTTAGTATAAATACAAGAGGCCAGTCTTCATTCTGGTAGGCATTCTCAGAACTGCAGTAGCACAATTGTGCGCACTGCAATTGGGTAGTTTTGTGCGCAAGTTCTGGATAAGTTGTTGCCGCCAGTCTATAGTCTCGGTCTTCTCTGGGTTTGGACTTTCTTATCAGTTTTGTTATTCTTGCTTGGTGCGTTATCCTTGGAGAGAGGTGCGCTATCTTGTTTGGCCATCTAGCCTAGGGTTTGCTTCCGGAATGATTCTCTGTCAAGGTTAAGGTGCTCGGGGGTGGCTTCGGCCTATGGTTGGGTGACAAAAGTGATATTGTCTACGGTTAAACGAGCACATCCATTATATTCTAACAGTTTTGTCCAGGGTCATGTTGACCAAAAATTACACTTGTTCATTTTTCATGTATGCTTAGATGTATATCAGCAATAGGAGCTTGTAAAGATCCTAGAGTGTTATTTGTTTTATGGTATTTGCATGTGCTAACATCAGTTCTAAAACCACTTGCAAGGGCACCATAAAAGAGCACTTAACCATCAGTTTGAAGGAAGTTTTCTTGCCATAAATTTCACTCTTGTTTGCTGTCCTAAAACAGCAGCAAGGACAACTTTGATAAAGTAAACTCAGAGCCCAACAAGAGGTCACAAGACAGGCCTGTTGGGCAGCCTTCTAGTTCCTCAAAAATCTACACTAACTCTAACCCTAGAAAACTCACTATACTACTTCCTGCTGTTATAAAAGTTTGCTACAGCCATCTAAAACTATATTTAATTGCTGCATACACTCATCTAAAGGTGGCTTATTTCACTCAGAAATTTCCTCTAACAATTGGATATTACTCTATTGGTTATATGCTTACTTTTCATGGTCAATTGTGGTATTTCTGAGCGTTAATTATTGTTGTTGTTACTAATCATTTTACTGCTGTCATATAATTGTTCACTGCTGCAAATTTGTAACAGCCATTGCAATCTATCTTGTCTAGTGTCTTAAGAGGTTATTGTTGCATACTTAGCTTGGTAATTGTTGTATATATGCTGCAAAGTGTTCTCGTTCCCGGAAGGTACAAAAAATCACCTTCAAACTCTTCTCTTTCCTAAACCTAGACCAACAAACCGATGATCAAAATAGGGGGCGATAGGCTTGGCTAATAAACTTGCTATTTGATCCCTTAAGGTCACTGGGGAAGCCTCCCTTGTGGTGGACCTCTTCCATCACTAAAACAAGGGAAGATCCTACTAAGGTGACAGTGGTAGTTTCTTCCATTGTTACGCAAGATTTGGAGATCTTGTGGTGAGCTTTGCACAAGTACAAATCCTGTGATAGCATTTTGGTGCATTGCCGGGGAGGATTGAGTCACACTCTTCACGACAAATCTTTGGTAAACTTTTCCCGAAGCCCTTATCTTACAAGTTTACTTGGCAACTCCACTAAGGGTAGTTCCCTCACCTTTCTTTGATGATCCTAGAGGGACCATCTGGCAACTTCACAAAGCGCAAGGAGGTACACTAACCCTCCTAAGACCTACAAGAAGGGTTCCTCACAACTCAATTGTACTAAAATCCTTGTTCGGTCGAAACCTTCTTTTATCTACAATGGCTCAAAAGCAATGGGTATCCAATATCTTCAAGCCTTTAGACATGTCTGCTATTCCAAGATATCCTCGACAAATGCCACCTAAGTTTGTAAAATGGTTGCCCAAGTTTTCCGGTAATGATGTGACTATTGTTGAAGAGCATTTAGACAACTTTTGGGCCTTTTTCCAACTTAACCCTGTGAGTGATGATGTTGAAGATGTGGTGATGAAAATCTTCTCATCCACTTTCATTGATGATGCTAGGAGGTGGTACAATAGTCTCCCTAGCAAAAGCATTTAAGACCTGGGACCTATTTGAAGAGACCTTTCTAAAAAGATGGGGTGCTAAGGAGGATCCTCACTTGTTGTGATTTACTGAAATAAAGAAGATAGAGAATGAAACTCTCAAAGAGTTTGATGTCAAGTTTGAAAAGTTGCTCCAACAAATAACTAGCAAACTTCACCCCGGAAAAGATCATCTGCTTTTCCTCTACATGAAGGCCTTCCCAGGACATTTTGGATTCATGCTCAAGTACAAGGCTCCAAAGACTCTTGAAGAAGCCCAAGAAATGGCTACAAAAATTGGGGCTAATCTTTCATCCTACAAGGTAGAACCCTTATATGCCCCAAGAGCCAAGGATAAAACGAAACCAAGAACATTACACAATGTTGAGCCCACTCAAGATTTTAGCGTTCCACAAGCACAAAGGATTGAAGAAGCAATAAATGACCTCGCCAAAAACCAAACCTAATGATGAACAAGATCACTAATTTAGAGAGGTCACAACAGCAGGACACCAAGCCTCCTTTTAAGGGACAACCTCAAAGACCAAGCCAAGCATGGAAACCTAGGGCTCCAAATGAACAAAGGGTCCTCAACACTCTAGATCCTTCAAATTTTGTAAGTCAAGAAGAGACTCCTTGGTGCCTACCTTGTGGGGATTCACATTGGGAACATGAATGCCCAAGGAATAATGGGGAACCCGATCATATGAATGTCTTTGATACCATAAACTCTATCTTTGCCATATCTCCCCAAGAGTGCCTCAATATCACACCAGAACAACTTGAGGGCAAGAGAGGCAGCCAAGAGGGCTAGGATGGATATCATAAACAAAATGGATGAGGAATCAAGGGAGAATCTTAGGAAGAAGGAATTACAAGTGTACATGAAACAAAGAAGTGCGCCTCAAGCTCCTCCTAGAGACCCTAGGTTCCCCCGACCAAGGCCTCCCCCACCACCAATAGAAAATATTCCTCCTAGTTCCACTTTGCCAAAGACTAGTGACATAGACTTGAATATTGACATAAATGGCATCTTGGCAAAGATAAACGTACTTGTACCTCTAATAGAGATCATTAAGATTCCTTCGATGAGAAGCAAAGTTGAGAAGTTCTTTAGAGTACAATGCGAACCTGTAGACCCTCCTATAATGTTGCAAGCTAACCATTTCAGACCACACTATGATGAGCACCCACCTTTCTAAATTTCCTTGCAAATAAACAATAAACGCTTGAACAACTGTATGCTTGACTCAGGGGTGGGTGCAAATGTCATGGCCTTGAAAGTAATGAGACAATTAGGTTCAAGGCCTTACATAAATGTCTGCAAGATTGAATCCAAGGCTATTCCCATGAATGGTGTAATAGAAAACTTGAAGGTTCCCATGAATGGTGTAATGGAAAACTTGAAGGTCCGCCTTGACCGATATCCTAAGATAGTTTTCCTAATGGACATTGTGGTCATAGATGTCCCAGATGTTTGGGGAATGCTTTTGTATAGAAAATTTGTTGCAATGTTGGGTGGTATTTTACAAATGGATTTGACCTATGCTACTATACCCATGGATGATGAAACCAATGCTTTCCTACTCAACCTACCAACGGCAAGGGATCATGTTGAAGAAATTGACCTTGACCCTAAAACCAAGGAGCTCCCTCAGGAGTCTCCTCCAGAATTTTGCCCAGATGAATTCCCCTTCGCCCAAGAAGAAGACTTTGATGATATAGTATGGCCTAAAAGGGAGGATTATCAGCGGAAACTAGACAGGTACAAAGACAAGGTAGTTGGCTCTGTCAAAATATTGAAGAAGGTTGATAAAGAGTCGTTGATCAAACCAAGCCAAGAAGATATTCTTACAACAGAATCCCACCCCCCTCCCTCAAAGCAATATACTAGGGTAATCGAAGAAATAGTTGATCTCAAAGGAGGGGATTACAAACAAGGAGAATCTGTCTTAGAGTGGGATACAAGAAAGGCCCAGCTTGATACA
>ML862574.1:12418-23470 GCA_009831015.1 Picea engelmannii
GTCTGTCAGCTTGTAGCTCATCCCACCACAATGCTGCATGTCCTTTCAATCTTGTGATAACATGTTTGACCTTTTTGTCCTCCTCGACATCTTCATATTCAAAATATGTGTCTAGAGCTCTAATCCAGTCTAGAAGTTCTTCAGCATCCAAGTTTCCCTCGTATACTGGAATATCCATTTTTGCCTTAGCACCCACTCTTGCAACATTCCTAATCAGGTGTTCATTTTCTACATCTTCTGATGTGACTTCTTATCCTTCATGTCCATCTTCATTTTCACTTTCGAAATCACTGACATCTCCAACACCATCTGTGCACCTCTGTGTTGTCTCCATGTCCTCGAGTCTGGCGCATATGTCATGCATCTCTCTCTCCATGGCTGGATTTGGCACCTGCCTACCCCTTCCTCTTGGCATTTCCATTTCCTCTGGCGAATCAGGTGTTTTCCTGTCTCTTCTTCTCGGCGGCATGGTTGAGATTTTATTTCTTTCTTTACCTATCTGAAGTATACAAATAGAGTCAAGCTCTGATACCAAAACTGACACAGACCTATCAACCCTTGGGCCGATATCCACTCACAGGATTGCTCTCTATGCCCTTGAGCCGAATGGGCTCTTTTGATTCCTCGCTAGAATCTCTTTTCAAATCGATCCACAGGTCCTTTTCACAGCTCGCAATATTGCGAGTTCACGAGTCGTGACTCCCGACTCTCCCTTCTCAAATCCATGATACCCGAGATCGCGAAATGGTTATGGCCCCTTCTCTGTCGGCACCTTCTCTGTGTGTGACCACCGACTAAGCTTCACACAATAACCTCTTGCTACTCGACACTTCACATGTTTCATCATCAAGCTCACGTACTCTTGTCTCACAAATTCTCGAGACGTGAGAAGTCAGCGGGGTGTTGAATCCTTCCAATGGGTGATGTGTGTCCATCAATCTATTTTCCTGGGCCCACCATGTGGTTCTACCACGTGTTCGTGCTCATTCCTTAGCTCTCGAAACTTCACGACTTCTGATGTCAAAAACCACTCCTTTCAACCTCCGAACCCCCGAATGCACGAAATGCGATGGGGTTCCTGATCCAATGGTCCTCCCATGACCTGGATCTGACAGTTATCCTCGCTTCTCATGATTTCACAACTTCACGACTCGGAGCACCCAACTCTTGGGCTCTCACCCTACGAACCTCCGAGTTCGCGAGATCCCTTGATCTCTGCCACCTGTCCTCCTCCTAATGGACGACTGCGATTCTCTCACGGTTTCATGACTTTGGGACTTTCGAGACAAAATTCTCGACGTCTTACCCTCCGACATGTCGAAATGGTGAATTTTCGACACGTCATCAATGCGGGTCCCACGATGGAAATTCCCGCCTTTTCAGAGTTTTTGGACTTCCTGACTTCGCGAATCCTAATGCTAAACTTTCATCTCTTCAACCCACAAAACCCTGAAATGGTCAATGAAGGTCTAGCCTTTTTTTCGGGGAGCATGCCACCTGTCCACTCCCAGATGGACGATCTTGATCCTTTTCGCAACTTCACCACTTGGGAAGTTGAAAAACTTCTCTTTCTGACCTCCAATGTTCGAATCTCCGATAAGGGTGATCTCGCGACACGTGTCATTCCAATCGGATGGCTCTGATTCTCTCACTCTTTTGGGACTTCGCACCTCGCGACCTCACGAGTCTTGATGCAAAGGCTTCGACCCTTCAACTCACGAAACCTTGAAATGAGATTTACGTGGGTGATCCAATGGCCCTTGTTGGTTCAGATCCTACGGTCCGATTCTTCCTGAGATTGCACACAAGAAAAAACCCACCGTAACTTTGTCGCTCCTCTGCAAGATCTGACGGTCCTCGAAAACTCGTGAATTCCCCTCAGATAATTCCAACTGTCCAATTCCTCCTTGACGATTTCTATGAAATGAACACAGTATCTCTTCAATAAATTTATCCACCAGCAAACAATGTCATTGTGCCTCCTTCCGACACTTCAAGGCCCTAGCCCTCTTGAGCTTTTCTTCGACAGCTTCAAAGATCCTATCCTTCCTGAGCTTGATTGAAAAAATCCTCAAGTCCTTTGGGGAAAATTCCTGCACGCACTCCTTGCGGAAATTCTTCAAATACTTCTAAGTATTTGAACCTCTTTGACTCTGCGCACTCCCTGCGACAACAACTTTTCAACAATTTCGCTCAGGTTGCAAACATTGATACTTCACTTGGCCTATGCACTCCTTGCACGGCTACTGTGCTCAACTTGCACTTCTGCGAGAATTAGAACAAGGTTATCTCTCCTGAGCTTGCAGAGACAAGCTCTGACTTCTGTCAATGCACACCTTGCAGACAAATTTCACTGCACTCCTTGCAGGAAAACTCTTTCCCAGACAGAGAAACAATTGAAACTCATTCCTTACTCTCCCTCTCTTTAGATTTCAGACATTTAACATGAAATCATACATTCACGTATCAAGGAAAATGCATAACAAAGAGAGTAAACAAGCATATATCAATCAGCATGTACAAACACAGAAAAAAAATTGAACACCATGAGTCTGAATTAAAAATATTTGTATTAATCCAGAACTTATGTACATGGGTTCTTACTCAACACAACTCTCTGCTTCTCCTTCTCTATGCTCTCTTGATTAATTATGTTGCTCATGTTACAATGATACAAGTGAGGGTGTCTATATATGTTTTCCCTCCGACTCCTAAAACTGTCTAATCTAAGAATTCAAAGCTACCTACTTACATTTACTAGCATAAATGCCTCTTAGTCCTTTAGACGAGCGCAGGACGCTCAAGGTCTGATTACAATCTACAAGTACGCTCTTCCTTAACTATTACATTTAAGTTTGGCGCATCCCACTTCAAAATATTTCAAACAATTCATCATGTGCCAAAATGCGTTGGTGCTTTCCCCCACACTCGCTTCTTGTTGGTGATGCTCCTACATCATATTCATATTTAAGTGTTATCTCTATCCAACTGCAATCTCTAATTTCCCCACAAGCTTCAACAACAAGCCAAACAATACATCTATGAGCCATGTAGATGAAATTGGCACCTTGGGAAATCNTTGTTGGTGATGCTCCTACATCATATTCATATTTAAGTGTTATCTCTATCCAACTGCAATCTCTAATTTCCCCACAAGCTTCAACAACAAGCCAAACAATACATCTATGAGCCATGTAGATGAAATTGGCACCTTGGGAAATCAATTATTGGCAGTTCCCTCACCTGGATAGAATCTTGTGGACCTAACATCTCACCTTTTAGAAAAAAAATCTCCCACTTGGAGAGAAGTCTTACAATCCTGACAACCTGCCTCTTCAACTGCCCACAGACCTAGTAACCCACCTTTTCAGTTCTATTTCACCAAAAATTGTTCCCCAACTTTTCCATGTGGTTATGGTGATGGAAGCCAGTATAGGTGGTACCAAAGGAGATGATCCTCTTCCATAATGGTGATAATGAAAATTCAGATGGGAAACTACACCAAGTTTTCCCATTACATTTGCATATTAATAAAAATGACACATGTCACTCCATGAAACCACATTTAACCCACTTGGTAATTTGTTGCTTCCTCTTGGGAACTTACAATAAAATAATCTATATATATCCATAAATTAGGTTTTAAAAAATATTATATTTTCTTAAGCCTCTTTGGATGAGCCCCTTAACCTAATACTCTTATCCTCTTTTCCCACTCTAATCGAGTTTATCCCTCTTACTCTTTTGTCGGGTTGCTGATGGGTAAACTATATACCTTAATTTTCCTCAATTAAATTATCGACCACGGTAAGTAAACTTAGAGTTGTGACATAGTATGAGTCAAGGAAGAAAGGAAAACTAACTGCTTATGAGGTATGGAAAGTGAATTAACTAGGCAAGAGAGTGGTTTACCCTAAGGATTAGCATTCTATTTTCAATCTACAATTCTATTTTGGAAAGAGATTCTAAATAAATTGGACTCTATTTAGACAATGAGATTTAATATAAATTTACAGATTAATCTATAACGATAATTAGTGAGCTCATTAGTCTAAGTAAACAACTCTTTTGAAGTAGTCTATAACTATGAATAGTGAGGTTATTACTCTAAGCAAGAGATTCTTGAATAAGCAGACAATCCTTGAATAAACACAAGCTATCTGTTAAAATCACTTCTTGATAATGAACTATGTTCTTAAAGTGTCTCTTTAAAAACTCACAATTACTCTTGTCCTATAGAAAATAAACCACATCATTACACTAACCTCACTGGATGAATGTAAACAACATCATGACGACATTCAAATTTAATGGTTATTTCTACAATGGTGAATTATATCACGATGGAACCTTAACACTACTAATAATTCAAGAGGAATCAATTCAATATTAATTTCTACAAAGATATGCAAAGTATAAACAATATAGTCTATGGAAAKMTTTTCCATTGAGGAAATGTCAATACATGTTTTTATAATCAATATGGTCTATAAACATTGTTCAACAAATATTCAAAACTAGCACTTATCCTATCAAACTGATACTGGAAATATTCTATATAGAGTTAATAATTTATGCAGACCYACATGAMGTAATTGAAAACCATAGATTAATGAAGCATAGATGRTTGTTATAGACACTACCTAAATGACCAATCTACAAAGTAACTTATAGTTTATAAAATGAGAAAAGAAATCTTGTATATAATWGAATAGTTAGATGGCTATGAGAATATACACTTTAGTAAAACACAACCTTCATAAGAGATGTTAGATGTAAGAGAATGGACAATTAACTATTTAGGTATAGAGAACTACGAGTAACATGTAAGTTACACAGAAAACACAACTTCAGCAAGAAACTTGCACAAAAGCATTATATGCACAAATATGAAGATACAACAAATAAACAAGAAACAAAAACCATTGGTGATCCCCCCAAGCAGTCATGGTACTACTCTAGTTCAATTGACAATCACGATCAACACATTAGCTTATATTAACAACAAAAATGATTTTACAGAGGAGAATTCAAAATAGTGATTATATCATTATTCGTCTTTGGTCTCAGAGAGAGTTCCAATATTTATAGAGTTTTTAGACATAGTTGAGAGGTCAATCACTGAAAGGGTCGATGCTCTCCTACAACAAAAAATCATTAAAACTTAATAACATACAGTATATTCTTAACAAATCATGCGCTCAAAATAGAGGTCGAACGCAACTATTCAAATCAAAGTAATGAGTTCCATAGCTGGAGGGCTCGAACATGTTTCCTATTCATGAGGAAGATTCCACCGATATACCAACCCACAACTATATTTCACTCTGAGGACCAGATCGAGGATTGGATCGAGGGATGGATCAAGGGCTGGATTGCGTTTTCGACCTTATGTTGATCCATAGCAAATCGATGGAAGAAACCTGATAATATCTTCAAAAAGAGATAATATAAGTATAAACTGTATAATATCCATGTGTAAAAAGAGATTTAGAGAAGGAAAAAATTAGGAAAAACATGGAGTCAACAGTTGTTTTGCATGTAGTGGTGTGATTTTATTATTATCTAATTATGATTACATAATACACAGGTTATGCCTACAGGCCCTTTTTCATCTGTCTCACTAGACTAATAACCATGCAGGCACTCTGGTCTCCAAGTAAATATACAAAGGCATTTTCACCCCAAAATATCATGGCTCAATAGCCTATATGTACAATTACAATTGGGATCAACATGGGGATATTACAAATGATCCCCTTTGAGTCCACATCTTTTTGTTAAAACTTTTTGTAACATTTTGTTAAATGAGTCAACAAATCCATTGGCCTGTGGATGATAGGCGGTTCTCTTCTAGTGGTTGATAAATAACATTTTAAGTAATATGTCAATTATAACATTGAAAAAAATAGTTCCTTGATCGTTGACTATTTTTAAGGGACAACCCAATTTGGTTACTATATTTTCATATATGAGTTTGGTAACTGTTTCTTTTTTACAGTCTTTGAGTGGTTCTTCCTCTTCCAATTTGGTTATATATTCAATTGTTGTTATGATGTACTTCAACCCATTTATTTTGTCTCTCTTTAGGAAGGTGCCGACAAATTTGATAGCCAATATCTCAAATGGTAAACTAGGATTTACCGAGTATAATGGAATTTCATTTTTTCCATAGAGGTCAACCCATCCTATGACATGTGTCACACTTATTCACCTATTTTAGAAATTCCTTATGTAAGGTCAGTCACCACAAAACTGCTTGAAGGATCTTTATAGATTTTCTGTCGACTTGAAAATGACCTCTTGTGGGGCCCATGTGAACTTCATTTATTATATCCTCTCTTTCATGTTCAATTGTGCATCTTCTCATAATATCATCAATGCCTACCTTATAAAGATACCTGTTAATGAGAGTGAATGGTGTTGATTTTAGTGTTAGGATATTCCTTTTGTTAGATAGAAGATCATCATGATCCTTCCCCTCTTCCAAAGGGTTTTCTATTTCTTTGAGTTCCTTGGGGAAAATTCAATGTAAAATATATGTGCATTGAGTAAGTCATCCTCTATCCCAGTCAGGTCTTCTCCTGTTTGAATTCAGGATAGATGGTTTGTGTCAATGCTCATTTTTCCTGGTTGGAATACTAGTTCAAATTAGAATTCTTATAACAATAGTAGCCATCGATATATTTTTCCCTAACCAACCAACTTATTTACTAAATAACTCAGCATCTGATGGTTACTAAAGAAGATGAATGGATTTTCCAATAAATAATGTTGAAATTTTTGTAGGATGAATATCATTGCTAAAGCCTTTCATTCTATTGTCGAATAATTTATTTTGACTTTATTCATATTTTGACTGGCATATGCATTGGGGTGATTGACCATGTCACGGTATGGATAAGCTAATACCGAGTCGACATAAATTTTATATGTGTCGACATGGACATGAAACATTTGTGACCAGTCTAGAAATTTTAATATAGGTGCTTCCACTGGTTTTATCTTTAATATATCAAAAGATTCATTTCATTCTTGGATCCATTGGAATTCAACTTATTTTTTTAGTAGCTCGCCGATTGTGAAATTTATATCAGAGTAATTTCAAATAAATTTTATGTAGTATACAATATGCCCAAGTAAGTTTTTTATTTACTTTTGATTGATTCGTGGCTTCAGGACGAGAATAACTTTTCTTTTGACCATGTCGACCTTGATTCCATATTTGCATACAATGTGACAAAAAAAAATACCTATTGGTGTGGAAAAGATGCATATTTTGATATTTAGAGACAAGTGAATTTGTTTTCATCGTTCTAGCATCATTCAGATCCATTGGATGTGGTCTTTCAACTGAGGATGTAAATGTTCCAATCATCAAAGTACACAACCATTATTTTGTAAATGTATTTTTGAAATTCTTTGAATACTATCTGAGAGAATACTATTGGAGCATTCATGAGCCCAAACAACATTATTTTGTATGCAAATGACCGGAATTAAGAGAAAAATGTTTTTTCCCCTGATCTTCCTTCACAATTGGTACTTGGTTGTGACCCGAGAATCCATCTATGAAAGAGTAACATTCATTTATTTATACTTCATTAATGATTTATTCGGCGAATGGTGTCAAGAATGGATTAGTTATTGTTATCTTGTTTAACCACCAAAAGTTGACACATATTCTTAGTTTCTTCTGGTCGTGTTTTCTAGGATGCACAACCATCAAACTTTCCCCTTCTGACTTTTCAATAAGGTATATGATTTCAGAAGCTAACATTTACTCTATATCCTTTTTAAATATAGGTGTATACTTGTTTGCTAGATTATATGGTCGCTTTTTAAAGGGATTGGACTTTGGGATGAGGTTGATTTTCATTTCCCCCATCTCTTGCACCAATCATTCCAGGTCTTTGTAATTGCATGTGAAAACATCCTAATATTATCACAATAGGTAAACTATCTCTATATTTTGTTTTTCCAACCAATAGTCACCTATTCTCGCTATTTTTCAGTTGAACATTTAATGATATGTATAACTCCTTAGTTTTAATTTTTGCGTCCATCCACTAAGGTTCTTTGGATTCGTCTAATTGGAATTCTCCTTCTATAACCTCATTGTAACTCACAAGGAAGTTTAATTTTTCTATATATTCCTTTTCTTCCTTGGATACTGAATAAACTGTCTTTACATAATTATTTACTCTAGGATGAATTCTCTTCCATTGAAAACTTTGAACCAGAAAACTTATGTTTTCTATGTCTATTCGACGAGCCATTATATTTTATTGATTTTGTGATGACAAAAAATTGCAAGTTGATGTCGACCCTATGTCAAATTTTCCTTTCTATCTCTTTGGTATTTCATCGGGATTTGTGTTTTTGAGAAAAAAAGTATTTCTTTTGTGGCCTTTCAAAAATGTGCCTCCTTTAGGATGAATTCAAAATTCTTGATGAATTTTTTTATTATTTCATTCCAGTTGAATGTGTGTCCACATGATTCTTCAATTTTATACCACTTATGTGGTATGTAATCTAGTGTATTAGGGAACATGTGTGTTCATACCCTTTCATCCCGGTATCCGACTGTTCTCTACTCGTTCTCACATTGGTGAGTTTGAGTGACTAGATCGAACCTAGGTTTGAAATCAGGATGTTGACTTGTGATGACAACTTCTTTAAACCAAATAATTCTATGAAGTGTAAGGTAGCGGTGTTCTACATTTGTAGTTGTGGTCCATGGGTTTCCCATCATTTGGTTTCCTAGCTAGTGAAGGATTCTACTAAACTTTTCACCCTTCTCTGTTCTTCGAATGACGTAGATACTTTGTCAATATGATTCGTTAGGGAATTTATTTCACTGATCAACAAGGGATATCTGGTTTGGCTATTAGTTGGAATGAGTGTTAGTGTTTGTTCTATATTTTTCTCTATCATGATCGGGACTTCTTGTATTTAAAATCATGTTATTGATCACTTTATTGGGATCACGTTTATCAACCAACACTCTTTAGCTTGAGCTTCATAATTCTCTATTTGTTAATTGTAAAATTTTGTATATGATTTCTTCCTTATTGACAATCATGATCTGACTAAGACTTCTTATTGGCACAGGGGAAGACCTAGGGTTAAGCTATAATAGCACACCAACAAGACCTAACTAATGGCCTGTTTGGAAACACCTACAAAGAAGATGAAGTCTCACCCAAAGTAGAAATAGGGGGTTGCAGGACACAGGTGTCTACAACCATAGGAAATACAAAGTGGACCCAATACAAGAACAACACAACATCTAGATATCAATTACCAACTTAGGCCTACTTCACACAGTTATCTATCAGATCTAACATAGCAATGCAATAACAGTATATCATAGAGAAAAAGAGAACAACATCAATCACACACAATAACAATATGTACGTGGATCACCCTCTCCCTAGGGCTACGTCCACAAAACTGTGCTTTATAATATATTAGGTGAAAGCATACAGTCCTATCTGTACTCTTAGCTAGCAGATCTTATCTCTTTCAATCTTCTCTCTTCTTCCCTTCCCTGTGCACCCAGCTGTAGGGTTGATCTTCACACCCAGCTGAAGATCTTACAACACAGACTTCTCTCTCCACACAATCCTCCTCTCTTAGTAATAAAAACAATCACTCATCATCACATAATATAACTAATGATGAAAACAACAATAACAACTAGATCCCAGGTCCTCTTGACCTTTATTTATACATTACAATAGCTCACCGACAACCTTAGGCTGAAGCCTAGGTTTATAAGACCCTAGATACCAAAACCCTAGGTGTCTAAATCCCTAGGTCAACTTGACCCACTTTTCAGGGCTTCATTGGCCTATCTTTCCTTCTTTCTTGCGAGGTGCTCCAAAGCATCTACTGGTGGATTTTTTCGCTTGCTGAGTTTTCCATGATTCATCTTCCTTGTTTATTTGTCTTCCTTGATCTCCTCATCCAACGGCTTGCTTTATCTTACTTTGCTCCATCTTATCTACTCTTTTTCTCACTTCGACCCAGTATCAGTCACTGTGTCTTCTGGACAATTCACATTTCATCTTTTCTTCCTTAATCTTCTCTTACTTTTAGAAACAAGGTATAAGATTCCCCCAACACTCACATGTGACTCGTCCCAAGGCACTTTGATCTAAACCTTCTGATTTTCTTCAACTGCAGACTGCACAGCGCAGTCTATGCTTTCTGCTCTGTTCCTCCCCATTATGTGTAGGTTGTCTTTTCTGTGTCTGGTACCCAGTTTCAACTGCACTTGGTACCTAGACCCTTATCCTTCTATTTTTACTGAGAGTTGCAAGGCATCTAGTTTTCATAGTACAATTTCAACCGGCTCCCATTCGCTAATCCTTCCTTCCATTCTCCTTTCAAAGTATTCAACTGCGCAGCTCCTTCTTCTGTGACATAGGCAACCTCTTACGGCCCCATCCAATGTGTTATGAAATTCCCTAGATGCTTCATGAACTTTCTGTTGTATACCAATACCATATCTCCTTGCTTAAATGCTTTCTTCTTGATATGCCTATCATGGCAGGCCTTTTCTCATTCCTTCTGGACTTGTTGTTGGAATCCTGCAATAAATTGGTCTTCCTCTAGTTTGACCAACTACGCGAGACTCTCTTGGATATCGTCAGTTTCATCCATATATGTAAAGGATGTGATTCTTAAGCTAGGGACCAAGTATTCCATTGGGACAACTACTTCTAGACCATAAACCAACTTGAAGGGGGTTTGCATTGTCATCTTCTTACAATTGGTTCTATAGGCCCATAATACTGCTGGTATTCTCAAATCTCAGTCATCTTTGTTTACACTACAACATCAGCGTTGTCTCCAAGATCTTGTTGAAAGTTTCAATCGTGTCGTTCGCTTGTGGGTGGTAAGGAGTGCTCTTTTGATGGTGAACCTCAAATTCATGAGTCAAGGCTTCAATAGTCTTATTAATAAAAGGTGTACCTTGATCACTCATGAGGAACTTTGGGAATCCAAACCTGGTTATGATATCATAAAATATGAAACATGCAG
>ML862575.1:7790-23468 GCA_009831015.1 Picea engelmannii
TGGACTATTTCCCTCTTTGAGGGTTTAACCACGTAAAACATTGGTGTATTGATATTTGATTTGGTTGTTGGAAAAATTGTTTAAGGTGTTCATCTTGTGTGGAAATACCATATTTTTTCCAACACGTTCTAGATCAATGTCTCATTGGATGTGGGAGTTTTTCATTTAAAGGAGGGCATAGAAAAAATTAAGGTGTCTCATTGGAGGTGGGAGTATTTCTAGTTAATATTAATGAAACCACCCTCCTTTGATTTGTAGACAAAGGGTGGAGATTACTTTGGTATGGGTGAATCTCACAAGTCTATTGATTAAATTTTGGTCGGTGGAGATATTTTAGGCCATTAGGAATGCCCTGGAAGAGTTTATCGAAACATATATGAGCTTTGTTTTTTTAGGACGATTGTATGTGGTGCATATCCTTGTGGGTATGGACATGAGAGAGGGTTTGGTAGTGGAAATGATGATACAAAAGGGTAACAAAGGTCATATACAACTCTTGGATTATTTTAAGGTTCCATTTAAATGTGTTAGATTCCATAGGTATGTTTACATAGTTACTCGCTATGAAATGTAGTTTAAGAGGAAAATATAGGTTTGAAAGGCCAACGAAAAGGAAGTGGATCATTCGAATAAAAAGGCCTAGGTGGAGGAGGTAAATAAAACATGGTTCTGAGCATCTAAAGGCTCATGAAGGTAGAAAATTGGACTCGAGAGAGATCGATGATTTGGACATTATTACACTGGCCCAATCGATAGTTGTTATCCCCAAACCAATTGTGAGTCAAAATGGAAGCAACGGTTGTGAATCACAAGAGTCGTCGTCAAATATATCTAGTAAGTATTTAATTGACCTTTTACCATTGAATTTTCTTACAACTTCTATTGATGAGGTTGCTAGTGACATTGGGCATGGCTTGGGTGGCAGATTTAGGATTTGGGGCTTTATTTTAGGTGTGTGTTTGGGGGGATGGAAGATTTCAAAATTGTCTTAGGCTCATGGAATTTTTTTTGAATAGGTTTGAGATGGAGGAAGAACACTCATCCTATAGAAGTTAAAATCCTTTGGTGGATCTAAACTCATTAAAATATATAATAAATCAATGGAAGGTTCATCAAAGTATTTGCTTCGTCATCACAAAGAGATTGTTTGTAGCTCACTAGGGGTGATTGAAGGTGGGTTGGGCCAAAATGTGGGGATTGCAAGCAAATCTATGGGAAGGGGTAGGAAATCATATTTGTCCAATGTGCATGAGAAAGTTTTTTTAGAAGCTATGGTTGGTAAAAAACTCTCTCTAGTTGGGGTCCTTAGACAAAATTCCCTAGTAGAGGGTGAACAATGATATGTATATATCTTAACTATAGGGGATATGGAAACTCCTCAAAGGAACTTGCCCTTAAAATATTGGTAGAAGCACACAGTTTTAATATCATATTGTTGCAAGGATCGATGGGACAAGTAAAAAAAACACTAATGAATTGGTTAAAATGTTTACTGGTTGGGATTTTAGTTTTGTTGATACTAGGGGTTGTTCAAGGGATGTTATATCAGGTTGGAGAACAAGAGCACTTTCTTGTTCTAACATCCATTATGTTGATTCAATTTTGGTTACAATTTTATACTATGTGAAGTTGAGAAAGGATATCTTGGAAATTAATATGTATGGGCCTTAGGTAGAGAGGGTGGAATTATGGGACAGGACATTCAATTTGAATTTATTCAAAGTAGAGAATATTATCATAGTAGGAGATCATAATTTTTCCTTGGATAATGTTGAGGTATAGGGTCTTGCTATCTAATAAAATCCATTGATTGATTTTTTTTTAGGATGCTAGAGTGTTAAGTACCTGAATATATATGAAAATATACTTCAGAAATAACCCTTAATATCAACAAGAATAAACCGAAACATTCACCAAAATACTGAACACATGAATGTAGACAAAACCTTTGAGGTAGGGTAACACCATATATTAATCCTTATGGAATGATTAAAATCTTCAATCAATCATTGCTTGTACAATAACAATGTTCTTCACTATGCTTCAATACATTGCTTACACTTCTTTATATAGTATTATCTATCTTCTAGGAACATTCTAGAGAATGAATATCTTAGAAAGTCTATTTATTATATCTAACTACTATAATAGGTCGTATTTAATAATATAGTGGACCAATTCCACCTTACATTGAATGGCCTCCATTAATAATACACAACCACATTTCCATTGGTTACCTCCCTAGGTACCTCATATTACCTCCCTAGGTACCTCATATTACCTCCCTAGGTATACTACATTCCATCCCCCTTCACATATTTCGTCATTGAAACAAGGGAAGAAACCATACAATATGACCAACTAAGAAATGTAGCCAACTTGCACCAAGTATGACCATTGGTTCTCTAGCTTGATGTCTTCCTATAGTGTTGGTAGGCCTCCATGCACCTCTTGATTGATTTCATTTTTGGTTCCCTGCTGGTGCATAAATGTGTTAATGCTCATGTCTTTGCCCTGATGATTGTTGTTTCTCTATATGATGTGGATGGAGATATACAACAACTGTAGGAATATGTTTTTTTTTCTTCAAATCTGCAACACGTTGTGTCTTTGAGTCATTGGCCTCCTTAGCTTCTTGATTGTGTCATTCTTGTGGTTTTTCTTCATCTCCTTCTGTAGACTCTACCTTTGATTCAACTTCGGAATCAACAATAACTTCTTTGCTGGCCTCTGTGGGCCCATATTTCTTACTAAGAGACACATCCTATAATTTTATTTTCTTTTTTTTGTACCACAACTTCAAAAACTTCTTTTTCACATTAATATTAATGGTACCCACTAATTCTATCCAAGGATATCCCAAAACAATATCTACTTCATTCATATCCATAGTATAAAAATATGAATGCAACACATATTTATCCATGGTAATCTTCAAATATTTAACAATTTGAACATTTTCACCCTCAACATGTGTGCTTTGAATATTCTTTACTGGACTTGCAATCTATTAACCAACTGAAAATTGATATTTTTTGTCAGCAACTGGGGTTGATAGAAACAATGACATTTTCTTTATGAATACAATCATGAACTTGTAGTATAGAGTTGTCGCATGGCAAAAAACCCTTGGTACTTTTTGTATCCCCTTTTCCAACATGAGACCACCTATCTAAAAGTATATTTTCAAATTATTCATCAGAAAGTTTCATCATCTTGGCACAATCCAATGATTGCTACAATATCTTATCATCATCTTTGAAACTAAGGGGTAACATAAGTTTCCAATTCTTTTTCCATAAGGACTTTTGTTCAGATTTAATGAGTTCTTCAATACTAAGTCCATCCTATTTTCTAGTAAAATGCATTTTTCTTTGAAAAAAAAAAGTAGAACTAGGGTTCATAAAATAACTTACTACGCAAATCACAACTTTTCCAGAAAAAACCTTGAAAATTTGTCGAATTTAAAATGATGATAACTTCACTTTCCGAACTTTGTTTCAACTGTTTGTGTTTTTGAAATTGGGTATTTTTCTGAGAGGAATCCAAATATCCAATTTTTTTGGCAAAATTTTTCTTATAAAGTTTCATATTTGAACCTTAAGTGTGGCACCCTCTTTTTTCCCGAAGAAAAATCTGCAAAAAGAGCCAAACAAATATTCCCTTGTTTGGCCAAGGAAAGTGTTCTGATACCAATTGTTGAGTACATGAATAGATATGCAAATATACTTCAAAAATAACCCTTAATCTCGTAAAAAATAAACCAAAACATTCACCAAAATATTGAACACAAGAATGTAGAAAAACCCTTGAGGTATGGTAACACCATATATTAATCCTTATGGAAGGATAAAACTCCTCAAGAAATCCTTGCTTGTACAATAACAATGTTATTCATTATGCTTCAATACATTGCTTACACTTATTTATATAGTATTCTCTATCTTCTAGGAACATTCTAGAGAAACAATCTTCTAGAAAGCCTATTTATTATATCTAACTACCATAATGGGCCTTATTTGATAATATAGTGGACCTAGTCCACCTTACATTGAATGGCCTCCACTAATAATACATAACCACATTCTCATTGGTTACCTCCCTAGGTACCCCATATTACCTCCCTAGGTATACTACACAGAGAATTGTTGGCAGCCAATTCACATTTTTATCCTATCCTTATAAGCTGCCTACACCAGTGTTTTGCAACCCTTGATTTTCATCGCAATCTTTGAATAAAACGACACTATTATTTCGTGCATTTGCACACCTGCCTTTGTTCTTGTTTTCACGACTGCAAGCGTGAAAACTTTGATTTCGAAGTCACGTCAATGGCATTAAAATTGTCACTGGATTGTTATGATCACTCTTGCTATATGTCCATTGCGTTTCCAATTTGATTATAGTCACACAGTTGGCAAGACTCCAAGATCCTTACTCATTTGGAATTCTTTAATTGTTAATACGATTTCATTTTTATAAGATTGTGATGATATTATAATGACTGTCATTGAATCCTTAATACATTGGTGGTTTGATGTTTTATAGTCTTTCATCGATTGCCTTGACACATTGGTTTCATGAAAACACATTGACATTATGGATTAGATCCTTGGCACAATCATTTCATAGAACATATATTTGTTATGATCAAACCCTTGCTGTTGATTTCGAATCATTGTTTTGGTTTTAAAACTATGCAAACACTATGCTTATGCATTTTTTTGGGTTGACTTACCATAGATTTCATTAATGGTTTGAGTGGCATTGTTTTTAACATATGCAATAGTGATTTGAATCGTTGTATGTGCCGTCGGTTGTACATTGGGAAATGATTGTTTTGCATGGGATGATCTAGCTCCACCACCCTCGCACATTCGGGCATTAATGCCTTCCCCCTATCTCGGGTCACCTCTGTTGATTTTCGGGGAAGTCTGTGAGTTATTCGATCCTACGAATACCCTGTCCAAACCCTCACCCATTCACCCGGCTCACCGTGTGCTCCCGTCTATGGAACCTGTGGTGCGCATAGAGCCAAATGGCAGCCAAATACTCATGTTGTTCGACAATGCTCGAAAGGATTTGGAAAATGGTGGCTGGCTGGTATTTATCCAAAGGTTTGAGGTTTTCAACCTTTCGGTTGCCCAACAATTCTCCCTCACCTTCGACGGATGCAGGGCTAAGGTGGGAGACATACAACTCCATCTAAATGAGGAATTCATAAGCTCAGCTACAGGACTACTAGTTACAGGGCAAAGGTGGTTTAAAAACTCTAAAGTCGACGAGGTGTCGTGGCCACTATTATTCACATCAAGGAAGATTGTTTCCTATGATAGAGGTATGCCTATCACTACCCTCAAACCCAGGTGGCACGATCTTTTGGAAATTGTTAAGCAGTTTGTGACCTACGAAGGTCGGTATGGCTTGGTATTTCTGTATCATCTTCGGTTATTGATGAATTTTATAGGCTACCCTTTGAATATTCCACATTATCTCTTGCATAGTCTTTACAAGATGTCCAAAATATTCAAGCGTGAAAAGGCTGATAGCAGCCTTTTCCATCACGGCTTGATCAAAATTATTATCGTCCACCATTTGAGCCTTAGTGGGGACTGTTGGCAAGCCTTCCTATCTAGGAATGGCTTCACCACTCCCGAGTCTGTCCAAGTGGACAAGGTTGTAGTTACTGAAACGTTGGTTGGACCAGCCATGCCACTTCATATTCTTCTACCCCCTGTCAAACCCTCAGATTGCCCTGACATAGACCTACCCGATACCGTGGCCGACCCGTGTACTAAGGACGATACTAAGGCCATCAAGAGACCTGGAAGGAAGAAATTCAAGGGTGATACTGGTGTCAACAGTAAAGGGAAGAAAAACACACGATGGCTATCCAAACGTGCGAGGAATAAGCCCAAGCAAAACCTTGATCAGAAGCCAATAGTGTTGAGCGAGGACTCAGACTCCGAAATTGAATGTTTTCTAGCCAAGGAATACCCCTATTTTCATGGTCTCTGCTCTAAGGAACCCTATGACTATGTCTCTAACTTACCTCCATGCCTCAAAAACAACCCAAACTACCTGGGAATCAAGCTGCACAAGGAAACCCCTAGCAATTTGAACAAACCCTCGCCTGTGATGCCAAAGCCCAATCAACCACCATGTACCCAATGTAATGCTTGGATAGAATGTTATTACATCGACGTTCCCCTGTTGCAATCAAAGATCAAATCGTTAGAGGAATGGGTGACAGTGCTGGCTAAGGAGAACAGTAGGCTGCAGGCCAACGAGAAGAAACAAAAAACCACAGGTTCAATTGTCTTCAGAAACGTCGAAGCAACAACGGCCTTTGTAAATTCAAAATTATCATGACCGACTTGTTTTCTTACTGCCCATGTATGTATTTCCATATTGATTTTGTTCTATGAGTTGGTTTAAATTAATATAACCGCTTGGATTTGCTTTCAATTAGCTCTGTTCGTTTTGATAGATTCAAAATGATTATGTTACTTTCGATTTCGTTATGAATCATGTACAGAAGATTTGATTGCTAAACTCAGACGCAGCTATGATTTGGTTAATGTGATTTCATTGTTCTCTAATTAGTTTAAAAGATTGATTTGTTTTCGATCGGGTTTTCTTTCGATTAGTTCTGTTTTCTTTTAATAGACAAAAAACAATCCTGTTGACTACGATTTACCAAAAACGATTTTGTTTTGTTTTGAATGAATATTTTCGCTTTGATTGCATTCGATCTGTACAGAGAATTTCTTTGCTAAAATAGGACACAACTGTGTTTTGATTGATATGATTTTGCATTAAGCATAACGATTGTGTCGGCCCCAAACTGGCTCGATTCATTTCTTTTGGCTTGATTTTCAAACGATTCTGTTAAGTTTGGATTGACATATTTTGTCTCTATTGAATTCGTATGAAAGACTTGGCTAAATCGATTATAGTATGTTTTGAAATTGGTTCAAGAGATGATTTCTTTGGTTCCCCAACTTTCAATCGATTCTGTATGTTCCGAATTGGTAATAAAAGTTGTTTGACAAATCTCACATATCATGTTATCATTTGATTAATTCAATTACGATTTCGTTTGTTTCAATTTGCATACAAGTTTGATTCGTTGTGGTATGAATGATTCACTTTGTTTGGAATTAGTAATTAAAGATTTGGTTTAATAGGTTCGATATATTTCTATTAGATTTAGATTGATTAAAAATGATTATGTTTCCAAATTAGACCAACTACAGAATCGCAAGATTCTGTAGCTAGTCTTAAAAATTAGATTTTTGTCAATTTTATCAATAAAACACTATCTAAACTTCTGTATTCTTGTCTACTTACAGGTACCCACGAATTTCATTGACAAATTGGACATGTTGTAGCAGTTTAGATATAGTTTTCAGTTGTTAGTCATAGGCAAAAAATAGGGACTTGGGAGATTATTCCAAGATTTTTTGTAAACTGCTTTGACAATTCCCACAGGGATGTTTTACCCTGTGGTCTTTAAATACTTGTTATTTTTTTTGTAATGGACCCATCATCATCATCACTGTTGGGAGAACTAGACTATGGATTTATGATACAGACTGGGATGAAATTTGATGTCTTGTAATAGCTTTAGCTTTCAATATATCAAACTTTTATTTCAAGTTTTATTCATATCAGTTTGCAATTAATTATTGACTACTTTAGCTATCGTAATTCGTTGCAGGTTGACGTGATTTGGTTTATGTGTTATCCATATCTGATCTCTCTTGTTTTAAAGTACAACAATTACCTTGCTTCAATTTAATGAATTAAAGGTTTACCTTCTTCGTTAAATGAATCATTTTGTACAAATCGTTGCACACAAATTTCTCTAAATGTGATGATTTGTAAATTATAAGATTGTTGTAATTTTTTATGTCTTGTTTGTCCTGTTATTTATATTTGAAGAGCACAACTGCTTCCTTTTTACAAGAATCTTGTGGAGAATCTGGTGCGGGTTTTCTCCCACCGAACAACTAAATCAACTATTGCATACAGGACAAACTCGAAGCGTTACTTCAGGTCAATTTGCTATTTGTTATTTGATAGTTAATTTATTAGTGTTATTTAAGTAGTTTAGATAGATATATATATAGTTCAGATTCTTAGTTAGAATTATTATTTTAGTTGTTTAGCTTAGATAGTTTTCATTTTATTTCTTTCTCATAAAATTATAAAAATCAAAAAACAATAGTTTTGTTGTCTTAGGACATTTTACAAATGATTTTTGCAGGTTTTCATTTAAATCTGTAATCTATAAATATTGTATATTTGTAATTGGATCTAACTCTGTTGATAATTGAACATTTAATTTTATAGAATCTATGCTATATAGCATAGATAATAGACTATATATATTTATTTCAAATTTGTTTATTAGTTTTCTTTAATTTTTGTTTTCTTTAGATTAGTTCCTTAGTGTAGTTTTCTTTCATTTTCCTAGGACTTAGATCGGCCAACAGAGCCACTAAACCCGTCAGGGTGGATCATCCCAAATGGCTTGGGTTATTTAGACAACCTCGGAACGGATCCACTCTTCCAGTTGGCGAGTGTTCAATTTCGCTCGTCAACAAGAACCTAGGCCTTTATGAAATTGAACATATCACGTTGAGCCCTACCTAGAGGAAGAAGAGAGTTGGGGACTATTACCGCTCAAACTCTCACTAAGGGGAAGACTTTCCTTGTGAGGGAGAGCTGAGGGAAACAGATAAAAAGTTTTCCACTATCATCTCAACAACCTTTCCTCTACACTTTAAGGCTAGGGTTTCTAGTCTAAGGAGGATTTTCCCAAGGGGAAAAACTAAGTCCTATCATTGTATTTGGATGGAAGGGGGAAAGGACTTGGTTTGACTCAAAGTTGACAATCTTCTCAAAGGGAATAACTCAAAATAAATGAGAGAAGATGATGCTTAATGCTTGAAAGTGAAAGTTTCTTGCAAGAGTATAAATGTGTTGTATCAATGTACCATAACTCATCATCATACATCAATAACCAATGGAATGCAAAGAATTAAAAACTTACAAGATACAAATATTAGTGTAACATGTATTTCATGAGAGCAATGGAATTGTGTACCATTCATTCACTAGAGAAGAAAAGCATAAGACAAATGTAAAGCATAATTTTTTTATCGGTGCGAGTGTTTGTGTATTATATCAATGAAGCATAAAAATATATCCATGAGAAATTATGTGGTCAACAAATTTGTAAATAGATTCATAAGCCAAGTAAAAATCTATCCAATCATGAAACTATAATAATGAAATACCAACAACAATGATGATCATGTTCAACATATGTATATCGGTTATATCATCAATAAGATTTAGTTTATACCACAACAATACAAGTCAATGCCACAAGTCTTCAAACCCCAATCAAAATATGCATGTAGTCTAGACCAATATGTGTTATAGACTTAAAACCTTGACTGTAATGTGAAGTCAGTAGTCAAATCAGAAAACAATAGGGAATTATGTACACCATTAGCAAGTTGTTTTTGGTGGTTCGAGACAAATGTGAAGGCAAAAAATCCAGTGAGCAAAGACACATGCAAACGCTGCCCTGAAGGACAGTGAAAAAACCTCAACTTTGCCTTTATATACTTCTGCATAATTTGATAGTTAAATACAAGAGATCTTGGACATTAGAGAAGAGGAAATGATCGAGAAAGAAGAAAGGTTGTTGGGCTAGTTTAGGGGTAATTTCGATGTCTAGGATGGTTGGGAAAAAGAAAACCTTACAACATAATTTATTCAAATGAGGTGGAATCCCCACACACAACACACTCATAAATTCCAGGAAATAGGATAGCAAGCATTCAATACATTTTTGGCTCAAGGAGACCTTCTAAGTATGGCTTTTGGGGCTGCACAAGAAAGATAAATTAGATATGATGTAAAGGTGAAATTTCAATCCCCAGTGTTTTATTCTATATGTAAATAAATGAAGGAAAAAGATGAATCAAACCCTAAATGATAACAAAAAGATATTCAATGAAGAAAAGGATAGCATGAATTAGATGAAGGATATGGCAATGAATCTCAAGACAATCTAACATAAATATTATGCATGGTGAAACCCTAGATTGTCAAAATGAAAAAAAAAGAAGGAAAAGTTGATTTTGGTTTTTGAGTGGTTGAAGACAATGAAAGACCAATGCCTTTGGAGTGATATGGGGTCACTATGTCAAATCAAGGTGAGGTATAGGGTTTAAGATGAGACAATGTTGATGGCACCCAAAGGATTTCCCCTTAAGTATTTCCTAGGGTTAGAAGGTTCCCTTCAAGGTTGTATGGGAGGATTGGTCCATGAAAAATCCTTTCTCGGTACTAGCAAGGTGAACTCAAAGTTTGGCCAAGCAAAAGGATAGAGCCCTAAGACATCCTACATTCATGCATGAACAATAACTTCAATGATAAAAGGGGAAAAGTTAGAAGATCTTACCTTGAGAACCCTTCCAAGTGGAGCATTTCACCCTTATTTGGCCTTATAGTAGCCTTTGTCTTCCAACAAACCCTGAAAAGTTCTTATCTAACCCTTAAAAAATATTATCATTCACTCAAGAGAAGAATAGACACACAAATAAATATTTAAGCCAAGTTTCTCATTAATCTCCAAAGATTTTAAATGGAGGATGACTCTTCCTTTTATAGGTGAATAGTCTCCTCAAATACAATACAATACAATGTGCTAGCTCAATACCATGAGCTCAAAACCATCAGCCCAGTCGAAACAATGGGAAAATACAATAAATCATGTAATTAATCTCTCAAGATGCTCCAAGAGTGAAACAACCCTCTAGAAAACATCCAAATACAATTATAAAGCCACATGTGTGGGCTTCAAAGAGACGAAAGGAGGTGCACCACTAAAAAATAGTGTCAATGTCCCATTAAAGAGCACAATGAGGGATTAAACATGGTCAAAGGACCTCCAATATCCATCAACCAACTCCCTCAAACCAAGTGGTCCAAATATAAAATAACAACCTCAAAAGTGATGATGTTTCCCTCACATGTGAGTTTTCCAAGTGGATAAGTCAACATAAAAGGCACGTGTGGTCTCCTCTAGGTGAGCGCTCCATAATTAATAATCAATAAATTATGCAACATCATCATAAGTTCCAGGTAACCACCTCCATAATATGTAATCAACCCCTCCAATGCATTAAATACTCCCATGTGTGGTCCAAGGAGAGCTAATAATGCATGTGTGAATGCAATGCCCAATTGGGCAAGGAGAATGATTTTGAGTGGTCCATGTGGCATGTGTGATGACATGGTGTCTCTATCATGGCTCAATGCATTGTCATGGATCCCAATGTAGTGGTGCATATCCCAATGCAATACATGGATCCCAAGGAAAATGGCACAAATCCCAATATCTATATATATGATCATATATGAGTACATGGATCCTAATGAAGCATCATAGATCATGATGCAGTGTCATGAACCTCAAGGTGTTGTGAGAAATTTCACCCTACGAAGATGTTGAACTCTCCTTGGATCAAACTATGATCTAAGACAAACACAAAACAAATGGTTACTATTTTCCTTGTAGATCTAGTTCATTAACCTATATATAGAAGAAGGGATACTTACTTGTTTCCTGAAGTTTGTCCTCGTTGCTCCATCCTGTTACCTCACTACTCCAATTCCTTCAGCAATCAAAGAGACCTACAAAACAAGAGGTAAACCTTTCTACTTCTACTAGATTTTGTTAGTTAAGAAATAAATCTATCTATACATGATTTAACGTAAGCATAGACACTATCATGAACAACATAGTGAAAGGAATAGGACAAGTTGATATTAATGGAAAGCCAATAAAGAAGGCACTTACAAATCACCTTTGATGATGTTGCAACAATATTCTCCAATCTCTCTAATCCAACCCTTACATGAATGTTTTGAGATCAAAATTATTATGATTCAATGGATTCCTTGCCCCTCTCTCACCTTAGAATGCCCTCATTATATAGGATTTGGAGGCTTAACCACCATGGAGAAGATCACTCATTAGATCCACTAAATTGGGATCTCCAAGATTTTTAGGGAGAAAATATTTCTCAAGGATTTCAATGAGGAAATATCTCTCAAGATCCATCAACTTAAGATTTTAGTTTGAGAAAATCTCTCAACCATCCATGAGACTCTCATATTATCCTTGAGATTAGGAAACTAAATGTGAGGTGGATTCTCACACTAAATTAATTTTCTTTTTTTGAATAATAATGAATAATATATGTGCACATAGTATTTTGACCTTCATATGATAAATTTCTCCTCCACACTGACTAGGGATTGTGAAAAATGTTCTTTCATGGTATCAAGGTGTTGCAACACTTAGTAAAGTGCACGTGACACTTATTAAGGTGCAAATAACACTTGGCAAAGTGCATGCAACACGTAGTAAGGTGCATACATCATTTTACGAAACTTGTGAAACTTAGGTGTAAATAGGTGCGACACTTAAGTGTGACATTTTGGTGTGTAACACAAGGTATGGTACATATATCCCAATGCACAATACCCACTTGAAGTGATGGGTCTAGCCTCATAGCAAGCTATTAAATGGAGCACCTAGTGACATCTCTTAACATGACATAACAAATAGGGGTTAGTTTTAGTATTTGTCTAAGTCTTACCAAGAAGAAAAATATTAACCCTTATTCATGCATTAATTCCTAGGAGAACCCATATTTATTAAGTGCATAGGTGAAAGATAAGCAAAGATGGATAATAATGGTGAAAGAGAAGAGAAAATGAGTTCATGTGATAACCCTCAAAGTATTAGACATGCATAGGTATTTTTATTCATTTATTCATTCATCTAGATTTCATGAGCTATGATTCTTATACAAATATCCTTTGAGAGGGAGATTAGAATTGAGTTACATGTCCTCGACACTATTTCTTAGTACCCCTTTATTTCTTTTTCTTTAAGTGTCTAGTTTATAGAAAAAGTCTCTTTTATTTAGATATGCATAGAAAAGCCAAGGACTAGGGGCATTGGCCTCATAGTGAGGGGGAATTGCTCAATATTTAAATTTGGGATTTTGACTTTAGATCTTCACCTCTTATCCTTTTTGGCTCATTGATTCAAGCTTTATCATCATGACCTTTTCTTTTGACTTTTGAAAAATCATACATGAAAAATATATAATTTTTTATATGGATGGAATGAATGATACTAGGAGGGTGGAAAATGCCTAGCATGGTTAGGATGTGCACAACGCTATCTAGGATAAGTACCTAATAGTACAGACTAGCCCTATAAATGACACATTTCTAAAAGAAAACATGTTCCCCAAGGTACTACGAGGCAAGTAATAAAACCATGTAATGTGTTATTAAGTGCTAGTAGATATCTGATCTGAAAATAGTGGGCTGACTTGTTATGCTATGCAAGCACCCTCTACTTCATTAAAATAAAATTTACAGGACCTTGCTCCATGTGTTAAAATATGCAAGATAAATTGTGTTAAATTCATGCTTCTTTTAAATGGTTATGTGTGAGGTCTTTGCAAGATTAAATTTGTTGTTTTCATAAATACCACAGCAAAAATAACTTGTAGCAAACAATAACCAACAAACACTCACAACAATAACAACATGATAAAGGAGTTCACCCCTCTCTGGGCTACATCTCCTTGAGCCTCCATCAATGGACTTGGCTCTCTGGGATTAATTTGTCAAAAATTCTTTTACAAGTTTCTGCTCAGCTCCAATGGAAATTTTGACTGTACCATTGGGTTTAGAATACATAAAAACCCCAAAAATGACTAATAGAACTCTGAAAACAGATCATGGCTCATCCAGGCATGACCTCTTCTACATGTGGCCTTAAGCTTCCCTGAGCTTCTCTGTGGAAAAAACACCTGTAAAAGTCCTCAAATGGATCTGAAACCTATCCCAAATTGTTCAGAGCATAATAATTAGCCAAAAATGATTATTCAATCACAGAAAACAAATATAGGCTCATCTGAGCAAGACCTCAAATAATGAGGGATTCAAGCTCCCTAGAGCTTCCTGAAACTTCAATGGTTAAAAACCTGCAAAATAATTCTTCAAATGGATTTGAAAATAGTGCCAATGGATTCAGAATGTCCAAAAACCCCTAGCTGGGCTTTTACGACACCTCATTCAACCAAAAAATGAAGAAGATAAGCCTCCTGCCATTCTCTTCCTTCAAGCTTGTTGTCTCTGGTTCACCAAAACGCACCTCTGGGCATTCTAACCAAGAACACGCTCCAAATTTGTGCTAAAACCTAGCACACGTGCATAACCACAAAACCATTCAAATTGTAGGACAGTTACGGGCACACCTAGCCCCTAACCGTCAAGGGCCAGGGCATATGACCCATGCGTCCACGCGCTAGCATTAACATAGGCTCTCGTTACATAAGCCAATGGTCAAAGGCCAAATGGTGGTTCATTGATATAACCGTTGGAACAAACACAACCACACATGCACACCCATATGATATAGCTGTGGGTTATATGTAACATATCGTGCGACCAAGGGCTAGGGCTAAGCCCCGGCTCGGACGCGCCCCAAACCACACGCATATACAAACATATATATATATATATTGAACCATATATATAACAAGGAACAACTAGTGGCATGCTGGTTGGCGGCTCTTTGCCAAGTCTTTGCCCCTGCCCGGAGGTCGCGAGGTCGACTCCGGCTAACGACATAAGTTATAAACCAATAAATGGATGACACGTGGTGGCCATTGACTGGGCCACGTGTCATCATTTCATTCGCTGCCAAACATGCCAAGTCACCTACCAACTGTCCAAATGCTTGTCTGCCACGTCAGTGTGTACGGACTGTATGGACTGTACAGTCAACACAATTTTTTTACATGTTTGGAGATTTGAACAGATCACGATATCTCTCTCATCCATCATCCATTTGAACCCAAACAAGTTGCATTGGGTTGGTGACGATGAGGGCTATGCTCCTATTCGTTTTGAGGCAATTCTGAGAACTTTGATTTTTGAGCTAAATTTTGACCCCTGGTCCAGATTTTGATCACGCCTTCCCACTGAAAGGATTTTGGACCCACAAAAGCTTATGATTATCTATCTAAGCTTCAATACTCTTCTACTTTCAAGTTCTATCAACTGATTCTACTTGAAAAGTCTTTTTGACAATCACCTGGATACTTTGACATGCCTTGCACTGCAACTGGCTATGTCCCTCAACCACTGTTCTCTGGTTTCTACTGACCCACTGTTCTCTTTGTGCTTGGAAGACTACCAACCTTCCCACTGAGAATCAAGTCCCTCTTGTGAACTCTTTGGCATCAACACAATCCACTCTCCAATGGTTGCAAAAACTTTCCTGCGACATCTTGTCACAAGCCAAGAAAACCATCAATCTTGAAAACAAATTATACAAGACTAAAAAATGATGCCAACAAAGTCTTTTTTCTCTTCAAGCATACTGTCGCATATTGTACTTCATCAAAGCACATGGCATTTTCCTGCATCTTGGTGTACTCAAAATCAACTTACAAGTCAACAAACACCATCGACTAAACACAAGTCGAAAAACATGATCGACACAACATAGTCGTCAAGACAACATCGACACAAGTCGAAACTCATTTGAAACATATC
>ML862576.1:0-14491 GCA_009831015.1 Picea engelmannii
AAATAAAATTATGAAATTGTAAAAATATTTAATTTCAGTGCAACCATAGAGCATGTCATTGAGTGGATTTTGTCATGATCTAAATATTGAACACCAATCATGTAATAAGTGGATTAGTTAATTTTGTTATTTAGAAGTGTCAAATCATGTAATAAGTGGATTAGTTAATTTTGTTATTTAGAAGTGTCAAGTAAAGATGATGGGGGCAAAATACAAATAATAATGTTAAATTTTAACTTTCTTTATATCACAAATCCCAAAGTATTTTTTACTGAGTTTAAGAATGGATTTAATTATAAAAATAATGAGAATTGACCTTAATTATGGTGATATTTAGGACCATTATGATTAGCCCCCTTTACCCAATAATAAAATCAATTTCGTGTGTTGTTTTGTTGATTTTGGAAAATATTTTGACACAGTGTCCAAGACTACATATTAAAAGAGATAAAAGTTTCTTTTGAGTTGAGAGCTAATATGATAAAGTACTAGACCATTATTGTCAAGTTTATGAATACTAATGGTTGCTCAAAAGAACTTAAATGTAATATAGGAGATAAGCAAGGTTGTCCCCTATCCCCTACCTTACCCTTTTTGACATATACATTGACAAGTTAGAGGTTTGCTTGTAAGAAGCAGGTTCTATTGATCTCACTCTAGGTAGTATATGTTGGAGAAATAATGGAGAATCTATTAGTTAGGCAGTTCTGATTATGTTTGTATTTAAGACTTAGATCGTATTTCCTAGGAGTTTGCTCTAACTCCCTACGTGATATATTTCTTTATATTCATGATTGATTAATATGAAGTGTGTGGCTATTCATGACTGATTAATATGAAGTGTGTGGCATTTCTTAGGCTACCTCTAGGCGTAGCTTGCCTCACTTGTGAGGAGCTGGTCTCATTTCCATTTTCAAAGTTGGTATCAGAGCTTGCAGAAGGAGTCTGATTACGCGCCTGATTGGAGGAGGAGTCTGATTGCTCTCCTGCGTGGAGTGGAGGTATCACGACTACGTGGAGGAGCATTGTTGGAGCTCTGTGAAGCACTCTTGTTGAAGAAATAAGGGTCGTTGTAAAGGAGGATTCGTCACTATTGTTGAAGGTGAGGCATGGTGTTGTCTACCTGAGGTGTGGCACACTATCTAAAGAGGACGTAAGTGAGAGGGCGAGTGGATACATCTCATGTTCAAGAGAAATCATTGAGGCAAATGAACGATTTTTTAGTGGAAGGTGAAGATCAATCCCAGAGATCGTTGTTGCTGGAGATCGGACAAGTTCGTTACTGCTGCAAGGAGTCCAGCTGCATTGTTGATAGGATTTTTGTGTGAATTTGTGTGACAGCATTGTTGTGTCATTGAGGAGCATCCTTGTGCGCATGTGTGTTGGGTATGTGTTATATTATTTGCATGTGTGTGTGTGGGCGCGTCAGATTCGACAACTGTGTCTGACGATCCCTCGTAGTAGTGCTCTTTGTGTCGTGTGCATCGGGCGCTTCTTAGGGGGGTCCCAGGGGGGGGGCAGGTATGCTCCCCTGGTTACGCGCAGCGTTCGGCACTAGACGGTAGCCTGGGGCAGTGCCCCAAATATTTTTTTTGGTTGGTTTTTGCTATTTTTAGCGGCTTTCTAAATTAATCACGGATTAAGAGATTAGGGTTTTGGTATCTACGGAACACCTAAAAACATTGTATATATTGTATGGTGAATGGTGAAATTCAATATAATGAATATAAGAAAGGTTTTCCCCGGTTGAGGGTTTCTGGTATAAATCTTTGTGTACTATGTGTATGAGCCATTGATTAAATTTTGTTTTTCTTAAGAATCTATATGCATTTCTTCACTTCACAGGATTAAAACTTACATGTGGTATCAGAGCTCGTTTTTGGCTTCAGAGTGATGCCTTTGTTGCCGAGGGTTTGGCTCGGTCTTGATAAATCAAGTTTATCTTGGGTCTGTGATAAACCCAGGGATGATTTTAAGGATGGAAATTTATTTTACAATGTAGAAACCTTGGCGAATCTTACTTATCCTTCATATGCCAACTATAAATGTTTGGCGATATTTTTGTAAAAATATTCAAATTTCTAAGGTTTTTTTATAGTTTTTATAAAATTTTGGCGATTTTTAAGGTAAAATAATTTTATCCTATAGAATTTGGGCAAATCATTTTTAAAATAGTGAATCTCGTTTTTGGAAAAACCATGGAAAATTAGCCCATGAGCGAAATTTATCCCCTAAAATCATCTATGGATAAACCTGGGTTTAGTTGGGAGATTTTGCAGTGATGATTCAAGTGTATAAAGAGGAATGGCGAGCTCTTATAGAATCAAGATAGAGAAGTTCAATGGTAAAAACTTTGAGCTATGGAAGCTCAAGATGGAGGACCTTCTTGTAGACAAAGAACAATGGATTTTTGGGGATCTTGGTACATAGCCTACTGGTACACCATCTACTAGCACACATGCTACTGGTACACAACCTACTAGTACACAAACTACTAGTACACCACCTACTGGTATGTTGAAGGAAGATTGGAAGAAGTTGGACAGAAGAGAAAGGAGTACTATTTGACTCTGCCTGGAAGATTCAATGTTGTTTATTGTCTCGGGAGAATCTACAACCAAGGAACTATGGGATAAGTTGGGGAACTTGTATCAATCAAAGTTCTTGGTAAACAAGTTGTTTTCTCGAAAGAAGTTGTATCATCTTAGGATGGAAGATGGAGATTTTGTGATAAAACATTTAAATGCCTTTAATACTCTGGTAAGTCAACTTGTCTCTGTTAATATTATGGTTGCAGAAGAAGATAAGTGTATTACTTTGTTATGTTCTTTGCCAGACTCTTGGGATAATCTGATTGTAGCAATTGGTAGTACCACTCAATCTACATTGAAGTATGACGATGTAGTTTCATCCTTGTTATCTGAATAGATGAGGCAGAAAAGCATGGATAGTCATAGCACAGATGCTTTATTTGTAAGAGGTCGTACCCAAGACATGAATCCTGGTAAGCCTTTAGGGGCGAGATCTAAATCTACAGGTAGATCTAAGTCTCTAGGAAAATCTTTAAGGAAATGTTGGAAGTGTGGTAAAATAGGGCATTATAAGAAAGATTGCAAGTCTAAGAAGGTTGATAAACCAAAGGGATCTGATAGTACCGCTTCCACAGAGCCAAAAACCTCCACTGAAGAAGGAGGTGATGTTTACTTGGCATCTACAGGAACACATGTAGACCGTGATGTATGGTTGATTGACTTAGGTTTATCATACCATATGACTCCTCACAAAGAGTGGTTCTCTGAATATGAAAAATACGATGGTGGTGATGTATTCCTAGGAGATGACTCGACAGCCAAAATCATGGGACGTGGAAGGGTTAAGTTGTTGCTAAAATATGGAAGGATTCGAACTCTCCTTGGGGTTCTGCACATTCCAAAACTTGCCAAGAGCCTAATATCTATAAGCAAGTTGGATGATGCAGTAGTGGATACTGTATTTGGAAAGAACACTTGCAAGATGGTACGAGGGGCAATGGTGTTGATGAGGGGAGTTCGGTGTGGAAATCTGTACAAGTTGTTGTGAAGAACTTATACTAATGGGTGTAACAATTATGTTGTTCTTGAGCAGAAAAATAAAGAAGACAAGACCAACACCATCCCTGAAAAGAAGACCATGTTGTGGCATCAAAGACTGGGGCATATTGAAGAAAAGGGCCTTTGAACACTACATGGTAAGGGCATGGTTGAAGGTATGTCTAATTGCACTCTGGATTTTGATTTTTGTGAACATTGAATATATGGTAAACATAATCGAGTAAGATTCTCATCTGGTGCTACAAGAGCAAAGGGGATCTTAGAATTGATACACAGTGATGTGTTTGGACCTGTGCCTGTTCCATCACTAGGTAAGTCTATGTATTATGTTTCATTCATAGATGATTTCTCAAGGTACACATGGATTTATTTTCTTAGAAAAAAATATGAGGTATTTGATAAATTTAAAGAGTTTAAGGCTTTGGTAGAAAATCAGACAGAGAAGAAAATAAAGGTATTGAGAATAGATAATGGTGGAGAATTCTACAGAAATGAATTCGAAGAATTCTGTAAGAAGTATGGTATAGCAAGGAAGAAGACTACTCCATACACTCCTTAGCATAATGGAGTTGTAGAAAGGATGAACAAGACACTGATGGAAAAAGAAAGGAGCATGCTCAGCGGTGCTGAGTTAGGACACGAATTATGGGCAGAGGCAGTGGGTACAACATGTGACCTGGTCAATCGATCACCTTCACCAGCGTTGGATGATAAAACTCCACACGAGGTATGGACTGAAAAGAAACCCTCTCTTCAACATCTTAGAGTGTTTGGTTGTGATGCTTATGTACATTTTCCAAAGGAAAGTAGGAGTAAGCTGGATAAAAAAGCTGAAAAGTGTATCTTTATTGGTTATAAAGATGGTGTGAAAGTTTATAAGCTTTGGAACCTAGAAACTAAGAAGATTGTTTACAACCGGGATGTTGTTTTTAGAGAGGTAAAATATGTGTCCAAACAAGAATTCCTACCAAGGAAAGATGAACTTGAGAAAATAGAGCTAGAGTTGGATGATGCAAAATTCGAATCATCTGAAGAAGATGAAGCAGAAGAAGAAGAAGAACCTCATACCCCAGTATTGAGAAGATTATTGAGAAAAAGAAGGCAACCGGAAAGGTATTGTCCACCTGATTTCCCTTCCAATTTTGCTCTATCTATTACTGGTGATTATCTCAGAACTATCAGGGAAGTAGTGAATTTAGAGGATAGTAAACTCTGGAAGAAGGCCATGGTTGAAGAAATGGATGCCTTGGATAAGAATGAGGCATGAGACATAGTTGAGTTTCCAGCTGGAAGAAAATCTGTTGGTAGCAAATGGTTGTTTAAGAAGAAGTTTAATGCAGAAGGAAAAGTGGAGGAATACAAAGCTCGGTTAGTAGCAAAAGGTTATTCCCAGGTAGAGGGAATTGACTTTGGTGATATTTTTTCTCCTGTTGCTAAGTTACCTTCTATTAGATTTCTTTTATCTATTGTTGTTGCTTTTGATCTTGAAGTGGAACGGATGGATGTGAAGAAATCATTTCAACATGGGGATCTAGAATAAGAAATCTACATGAAGAAGCCAGAAGACTTTGTAGTAAAGGGAAAGAAATAGTTGGTTTGTAAGCTAAAGAATTCATTATATGGTCTAAAGCAATCACCTAGGATGTGGTACCAAAAGTTTGACACATACATCCTTTGATTGAGATTTGTGAGAAGCAGGTTGATCACTATCTATATTCCAAGCAGGTTCATAATCACTTCATTTATGTAGTGTTGTATGTTGATGACATGTTGTTGGTAGGAAATAACATGGATGTTATCAAGGAGGTGAAATCATAGCTATCCTCCAAATCGGACATGAAGGATCTCGGTGCTGCTAACTTCATTCTGGGAATGAAAATTAAAAGAAATCATGCAAACATGAAACTCTGGTTGAATCAGAGAAAATATGTTGAGACGATATGTAGTTTCATCCTTGTTATCTGAAGAGATGAGGTGGAAAAGCATGGATAGTCATAGCACATATGATTTATTTGTAAGAGGTCGTACCCAAGACATAAATCCTGGTAAGCCTTCAGGCGGGAGATCTAAATCTACACGTAGATCTAAGTCTCTAGGAAAATATTTGAGGAAATGTTGGAAGTGTGGTAAATTAGGGCATTATAAGAAAGATTGCAAGTCTAAGAAGGTTGATAAACCAAAGGGATCTGATAGTACCTCTTCCACAGAGGCAAAAACCTCCACTGAAGAAGGAGGTGATGTTTACCTGGCATCTACAGGTAGACATGTAGACCGTGATGTATGGTTGATCGACTCAGGTTTGTCATACCATATGACTCCTCACATGGTGTGGTTCTCTGAATATGAAAAATACGTTGGTGGTGATGTATTCCTAGGAGATGACTCAACAGCCAAAATCATGTGATGTGGAAGGTTTAAGTTGTTGCTAAAAGATGGAAGCATTAGAACTCTCCTTGGGGTTCTGTGCATTCCAAAACTTGCCAAGAGCCTAATATCTATAAGAAAGTTGGATGATGCAGGAGTGGATACTGTATTTGGAAAGAACACTTGCAAGATGGTACGAGGGGCAATGGTGTTGATGAGGGGAGTTCGGTGTGGAAATCTGTACAAGTTGTTGGGAAGCACTTATACTAATGGGTGTAACAATCATGTTGTCCTTGAGAAGAACAATAAAGAAGACACGACCAATACCATCCCTGAAAAGAAGACCATGTTGTGGCATCAAAGACTGGGGCTTATTGGAGAAAAGGGCCTTCAAACACTACATGGTAAAGGCATGGTTGAAGATATGTCTAATTGCACTCTGGATTTTGATTTCTGCGAACATTGCATATATGGTAAACATAATCGAGTAAGATTCTCATCTGGTGCTACAAGAGCAAAGGGGATCTTAGAATTGATACACAGTGATGTGTTTGGACCTGTGCCTATTCCATCACTAGGTAAATCTGTGTATTATGTTTCATTCATAGATGATTTCTCAAGGTACACATGGATTTATTTTCTTAGAAAAAAATATGAGGTATTTGATAAATTTAAAGAGTTTAAGGCTCTGGTAGAAAATCAGACAGAGAAGAAAATAAAGGTATTGAGAACAAATAATGGTGGAGAATTCTGCAGAAATGAATTCGAAGAATTCTATAAGAAGTGTGGCATAGCAAGGTAGAAGACTACTCCATACACTCCTCAACATAATGGAGTTGCAGAAAGGATGAACATGACACTGATGGGAAAAGCAAGGAGCATGCTCAAGGGTGCCAAGTTAGGACACAAATTATGGGCAGAGGCAGTGGGTACAACATATTACCTGGTCAATCGATCACCTTCACCAATCTTAGATGATAAAAATCCACACGAGGTAGGGATTGAAAAGAAACCCTCTCTTCAACATCTTAGAGTGTTTGGTTGTGATGCTTATGTACATGTTCCAAAGGAAAATAGGAGTAATATGGATAAAAAAGTTAAAAATTGTATCTTTATTGGTTATAAAGACGGTGTGAAAGTTTAGAATCTTTGGAACCCAGAAACTAAGAAGATTGTTTACAGTCAGGATGTTGTTGTTAGAGAGGTAAAAGATGTGTCCAAACAAGAATTCCTACTAAGGAAAGACGAACCTGAGAAAATAGAGCTAGAGTTGGATGATGCAAAATCTGAATCATCTGAAAAAGATGAAGCAAAAGAAGAAGAAAAACCTCATACCCCAGTATTGAGGAGATTAGTGAGAGAAAGAAGGCAACCATAAAGGTATAGTCCACCTGATTTTCGTTCCAATTTTACTCTATCTATTACTGATAATGATCCCAGAACTGTCAAGGAAGCAGTGAATTCAGAGGATAGTAAACTCTGGAAGAAGGCCATGGTTGAAGAAATGGATGCCTTGGATAAGAATGAGGCATGGGACATAGTTGAGTTTCCAGCTGGAAGAAAATATGCTGGTAGAAAATGTTTGCTTAAGAAGAAGTTGAATGCAAAAGGAAAAGTGGAGAAATACAAAGCTCGGTTAGTAGAAAAAGGTTGTTCCCGGGTAGAGGGAATTGACTTTGGTGAGATTTTTTCTCGTGTTGCTAAGTTAACTTCTATTAGATTTCTTTTATCTATTGTTGCTTATTTTGATCTTGAAGTGGAACAGATGGATGTGAAGACATCATTTCTACATGGGGATCTGGAATAAGAAATCTACATGAAGCAGCCAGAAGGTTTTGTAGTAAAGGGAAATAAAGTGCTGGTCTGTAAGCTAAAGAAGTCACTATATGGTCTGAAGCAATCACCTACGATGTGGTACCAAAAGTTTGACACATACATTCTTGGATTGAGATTTGTGAGAAGAAAGACTGATCACTGTGTATATTCCAAGAAAGTTCGTAATCACTTCATTTATGTAGTGTTGTATGTCGATGACATGTTGTTGGTATGAAATAACATGGATGTTATCAAGGAGGTGAAATTGCAGCTATCCTCCAAATTTGACATGAAAGATCTCGGTGCTGCTAACTTCATTCTGGGAATGGAAATTAAAAGAGATTGTGCAAACATGAAACTCTGGTTGAATCAGAGAAAATATGTTGAGATGATATTGCAGAGGTTTAATATGCATGGAAGTAAACCGGTCAAGGTTCCTATTCCTATAGGTGTAAAGTTATCTGCAGATCAGTGTCCCAAGACACAGGAAGAAGAAAAGGACATGTCCCATGTTCCATATGCCAGTGTAGTTGGCAGTTTGATGTATGAAATGGTTTGTATTAGACTGGAAATTGCACATGCAGTGGGAGTTTTGAGCAGGCATATGTCAAAACTAGGGAAGGAGCATTGGACAACAGTAAAGAGGGTCTTCAGGTATTTGTGTGGTACTACCAATTATGGATTGTGCTACCAAAGAAGACCAGGATTAGACAAAGTGGTGGACGTACATGGATTTGTTGATGCATACTGGGTTGGAGATCTGGATCACAGAAGATATACAAGTGGGTATGTGTTTAACTTATTTGGAGGAGAAATCAGTTGGATGAACAAAATACAGGTTGTAGTGACACTCTCAACTACAGAAGTTGAATACATGGCAACCACTCATGCAAGCAAGGAAGTAGTATGGTTACAGAGATTGTGTTCAGGTATTGGGTTGGTACAACAAGCAGTGAGATTAGATTGTGATAGTTAGAGTGCAATCTTCCTGGAAAAGAACTCAGCTTATCATTCGAGGACAAGTCATATTGATGTTCAATATCACTTTGTGAGAGACATGGTTGAGGAAAAGAAGGTGTCACTCGAAAATGTTGACACTTGGAAGAATGTTGCAGATTCATTGACAAAGTCTATGAGCACAAAAATATTATCCTAGTGTAGAGTAACAATGGGCATTGCTGCCCTGGATTGTTGACTATATATAATCCTGTGGACCCCTAGATGCAAAGAAAACAAAAAGTGGGAGAATGTTGGGTATGTGTTATATTCTTTGCATGTGTGTGTCTGGGCGCGTTAGATTCGACAATTGCATCTGACGATCCCTCGTAGTAGTGTTATTTGTGTCGTGTGCGTTGGGTACTTCCTAGGGGGGTCCCAGGGGGGGGCAGGTATGCCCCCTTGGTTACGCACAACGTTTGGGGCAGCGCCCTGAATATTTTTTTTGGGCGTTTTTTTTATTTTTATTTTTAGCGGCTTTCTAAATTAATCCTGGATTAAGGGATTAGTGTTTTGGTATCTACGTAATACCTAAAAACATTGTATATATTGTATGGTGAATGGTGAAATTTGATATAATGAATATAAGAAAGGTTTTCCTCGGTTGACAGTTTCCGGTATAAATCTGTGTGTACTATGTGTACGAGCCATTGATTAAATTTTGTTTTGCTTAAGAATCTATATGCATTGCTTCACTTCACAGGTTTAAAACTTACAATGTGGAGGAGTAGAAGCACTGTGTGTATGAGAGAAGCACTGTCTTGTTGGATGCATCTGGTGAACCCGATGTGAAGTCACCAATGAGCCTGGTTGAAGAGATGCTAAGATGGAAGATCATTAAGAGACTATAGTTCACCCCACTCTATGCATTAGAGGCACCCGTGGGCGTGTGGACAACGCTGGAATTGCACAGAGAGAGCAGCGTGAACAACACTGAAAACTGTGTAAAGGATTTTGCATGAGTGGTGGGTGTTATGCTGTGTTAAATTTCTCTGAATTTTCTTGCTAAGATAAAGTTTTCTGACCACGTTGTTTTCGCTGGTCAAAACCAAACATCAGTGTATCCCCATCTTCGAAATCGCCTTTGAGGTAAATGTGAAAGATAGATCACTGGTTCGTGCACCCAAATCGTGTGTCCCGTCTCTTCAAGATTATGCCTTTGTGAAAATTGGTTTGGAGTACCGTGTGAAGGATAGAAGAATCTTATATGCACAGATTTTTCTACTCAGCTCATGCACAAATATTATAGCTACCTGGAAGAGATACTCGCCAACGAGGGATCCAACTACGTGGAGAGGAGGTTGGCCAGGTTTGCAAGATGCCATCGATACCTCTAGCAATAATGAAGATCTTCTTAGTCGCGCCTGTTGGAGTGCATGCGCCTATGTGGAAGATATTCTCTCTTCACTGTTTGAACGAAGTGCCTCAACAACTTCTCTGCATAGTGAATAACAACTTTGGATAGCAGAAGAGCAGAGGTGAGAATGCACAGATCCACTATTTCCTTCATCCCCTACTGTGAGATTGTTCAAAGTCCATGCGACTGCATCCGAAGAACAAGAGATTCATGCAATCCCATGTGAGAAAAGAAAAAAAAATCGTTTGATGTTGGCTGCCATTTGATGTTGGATGGGATCAATGAAGAATTTGATGAAATATATGAAATAGTGATGCCAAGTTTGTCATTCTTCTGAGGTATAAATTATGAACCTTGAGAAACTGAAATGAAAAAAATTATTATGGTTAGTAGATTTATTGCATTATGATCATGAAGGTCCTCTCAATTTCTATGATAGGATAAGAGATGCAATAACATTACAACTTATTATATCTGCAATGGATGCAAATATCTTTTCTGATATTTTGTGTGAATTTGGTGAAGTATAAAGTGCAAAAATATTTTGGGATATTCTTGAAATGAAGTACAATATGAAGTGGAGTGAGAAAGATGAAGTTGATGAGTATATTGTTGTTGAAAATGAAGATTGTCTTGAAATCTTTCTAACTGAAATAGAGACTGAAAATGGTAGCATTGAAATTGCAATGATTAATGAAGAAAATGTGTATGATAGTAAAGTGGCATGTCATAGTAAGGAAATTCCCTATGATGCAGTATTTACTGATTTGGTGAATTCAAATGAGATTGATGATGGAGATGAATGTGTAATTGTTGATGAACCCCTGTGTGAATCTTTGGTAAATTTTGTCAAATTTGATGAAAACTCTTATCTCATGAAGAGTGGTCAATTCTATTGTTTGGTGAGAAGAAAAACTCATTTGCATACACAAACCAAGTGAAAGAAATCTGATAGAGCCTAGTAAAGAGGTTGAAGACATGAAACAACCATTTGTGATAGCAGTTGAAGCTGAAAAATGAAAATTATTATGCAACATCACAGGCAAGGAAGAAAGATGAAGAAAAGAAAACTCTCTTAGAAGAGTAAAAGGAAAAGAACCATTATGGTTCTTCCTATGATTTTCCATATGATTGTAACAATGATTTTGAGTGTGCAAGTTTACAAGACAACAATTCATTTTCAGTAGTGACTAATGAATCATATATGCTCTTCACTTATATTTTGATTTATATTTTGATTTCACTTATATTTTTAAGCTGAAATGAGTACACCTATTCACAATGGACACATTTAATAGTTTTTTAGTGCTTAATCAGTTTTATATGGACAAGATTAAATATTGATGGAATATTCTTAGTCGTTCCAATAAATCAATGGTTGTGATTTCAACCACTACCTCACTATTATAAAGACATCCATTTATATGTTTATTTTTTACTTTTACTTAATCATATTTAAAATTTACTATAATGACTAGTTGAATGCATGTCTCACTGATTAACAAAGACTAAGGTTTTGTTACAAAAGAGAGATGTGAATAAGAGAGATGTGAATGTGAAAAACAACCATTTAATATTTACAAGACATGATTTTCATTTTATGGTTTGCGGCTGTGCTTTGATATGATGTTGTTAGTGATACATTTGTCAACTCCTCACACGTTTTGGTGCAGTGTCAATGTGATCAATGTTCCATGCCCAAAAGTAATATGTATATATCCTCATGCCAAAAAGTAATATGTATATATCCTCATGACATGCCATGGGATATGGAGGAGCTTGTAAATATGGGTAAACATGATCAAGATTGACAAGAGTCGAGTCGGGAGAGGAGCCATGTACGTCTTATGGGTGGTCATGGTTACGGTTATCGATGTGTCGCTTCGCCCATGTTCGATATATATGCGATACAGCAAACCACTCTAGCAGCTGTGCGCCGCGCCTGGCCCTTCAACTATTTTGAAATCGGATAGAACCATCAGCCCTACCAGCCACTTCCGGGCAAGATTTTTGACACGTGGATACAGATTGTTTGAAGTTTCTCACGAATGTTGATGTAAGACACGATATCTTCCTCAAAAATGTCGATGTAATGAACCAGCGCTACACCACTAATTCTTGTCTAATCAGGTGGTTCTGTTAAAAAACTAAAGTAATTCTGGTAACAAAATAATTGTTTATTTCACTACGTCACCGACCACAGTATTATCCACGTCGATGCAACGATATGAAGCCAGAAGCGAAAAAGGAAATCGATTCATCAAATCTTGTCTCTCTCGCATTCCTCCAACTTGAGCTTTGTGTCTTTTCCAACTGCAATTGCAGTGGCAGTGGGATGAGAAGAACGTGGAGATACGACGTCTTCCTCAAGCTCGGAGGGCCAGATGCGAGAAGAGGCTTCGTTGATCGTTGATCGCAGACAACCATGCCCATTTTAATAAATATGATGTTGTTGGCCACACATTTGCGAAGTCCTCTCAAGTTTTAGTGTAGTGGCAAAGTAATCAATGTTCCATGCCAAAAAGTAATATGCATGCCAAAGGCGTGGATAAGGAGTATCTTCACGGTTAGGGTTTTGGAGTGTTCATGGTCATGGAGGTGGTGGTATTGGTATTGATGTGCATGATTGTGGTAGTGTTGTATTAGTTTAAGTTGAAAGGTGTATATTTATTGGAAATGGGCACATTTAATCATTTTTTAATTATAAATTTCAATATTATGGTTATCAATTGAAGATGTTTTTGTAGTCCTTCCAAATCAATGAGTAAGATTAACTTTCTTATATTTTTGAAGAGCTAAGTTAACCTGTTTATTTTTTAAGATTTACTTAATAAAATTAAAAAATTACTGTGTAATCATCTAATTACCATGTTCAAATGATTAACAAACTTAATTCCAACCTTTTCATATACATTAAAAATTTTATCAACCAAAACCTTTAAGCCTTCACCAGACACACGAGTTTTTTTTATGCTAGTAATAATGTTAATCCTTGTTATTCAAAATAAGGGACACTTTGTTGGGTGGGAATTGGGAGCATGTGTCGCTTCGCCTATATTTGATATATATTCGATCCTGCAAACGACTCTAACTCTAGCAGCTGTGCACCGCGCCTCGCCTCGTCTGGCCCTTGCACTATTTGAAATCGGTTTGAAACATCAGCCCTACCAACCACCTTAGGGCAATACTTTTGACACGTGGATACAATTTTTTCCAAGTTCCTCACGAATGTATGTTGATGTAAGACTAGCACAGCCACAATTACGTGGCTGATTAACGTTGAAAGGCATATTAAGATGAAACGAGGTTAGCACAGAAATGAAACGAAACGTTATCAGCATAGAAATGAAACGAAACGTGGTCAGCACACAAACACGGCCATCACTTTGTGCGAATATCTTAATATTTTTTAATCATGTGGCAATAAGTTAGTGAACACAGTAATTTTTAAACATGATTAAGTAAATGTAAAAATGTAAACATATAAACTGATGTCTTTATAACAGCTCGGAAGTTAATGGATGAAATCAGAGCCATTCATTTATTGTGACGACTAAGAATATTCTAGGCATATTTAATCTCGTCCATAAAAAACGTATTAAGAACAAAAAAACCTATTAAATGTGCCCATTATCAATAGGTGTACGCCTTTCAGCGTAATAACATATCTTACTCAGAAATTTCGACGTAATGAAGCAGCGCCACACCACTAATTCTGGTTTAATTGAGTGGTTCCGTTAAAAAATAAAATAATACAGCCTGCATCTTCGTCGACTTTCTTTTAACTTTTCTTTTAGTATTTGTCTGATTCTTAAGCACCCAAAAACTAAAAATTTACTCTTGCATGTTAATTCTCATGATAAAATAATTGTCCGTTTGAGTACGTTACCTAGCACGGGTATCATCCACGTCCATACAACAATAAGAAGCCAGGAGCAAAAGAGGAGATCGATTCATCAAATCTTGTCTTTCTCTAGTTCCTCTAACTTGATTTTTGTTTCTTTTCCAACTGCAATTGCAGTGGCAGCGGGATGAGAAGAACGTGAAGATACGACGTCTTCCTTAAGGTCAGGGGGCCAGATGCGAGAAGAAGCTTCGTTGATCGCAGGCAACCATGCCCATCAACTAAACAAAGGGGTGGATGTCCATATTGTTTTCATCATAAAATAATACGCTCCATGCATATGACTTAGAGCACGCGGATTCTGTAGTAGTTAAGAACACATAGCACGCAATGAAATCATGTGTAATAACCTCGTCCTAACCTCCCGTAGGTCAATGCATAAGATTTATCGTAATAATATAATTATTTATTTCACTCATGCCGTCTAGCAAGCGTATTTAGTAAGGAGATTAGCAGTGAGCACGG
>ML862576.1:14591-38059 GCA_009831015.1 Picea engelmannii
AGTATTATCTCAACCACGCGAGGGAGAGTTAGACCATCCAATTGCATTTTCAAGTAGGAAGTTGTCAACATCAAAAAAGAATTACACTATGACAGAAAGAGAGGGATTGGCAATGGTGTATGTGCTACAAAAGTTAGGCACTATTTGTTGGGTTCTCATTTCAAGATGTATATGAACCATTCTTCACTAATATACTTAGTGAACAAGCCAGTGTTGGTAGGGAGAATTTTCATATAGTTGTTATCGTTCCAAGAGTACGACTTTGAAGTCATCGTTAAGTGAGGTAAATTGAATGTGGGGCCAAATCACTTATTGTGTATTCTATCATGCGAGGATGTAGGGATCCTAAATGATAGTTTATCGGATGCACATTTATTTGTAGCTCGAATGGAAGATGAATACTTCACAGACATTGTGCAATTATTAAGTATAGGAATGGCTCCATCGAACATGCCAGTTGCATAAAAGAAATAGTTAGTGGTTAAGGAAACGGACTATCAACTAATTGCAGGTAACTTATATAGGTTAGGTGTTAGAGAATGAAAGGCCAATGATACTATCAGAAGCACACGAAGGTATTGTCGGAGGACACTACACAAGTAAAGAGATAACAAAAAAGATTTTTTGCACGGGGATCTAGTGGCCCGCACTTCACAAGGATGATAAGGAATATTGCCAGGCGTTTGATGTTTTTAAAAGGGTTGGAAATCCATCCAGAAGGGATGAGATGCCTTTGCATCCATAGGTTACACTGCAGAATTTTGACAAATGGGTGATATATTGTGTAGGAAAAATCAATCCATCAACAAGGAGATCATGAGATAGGTATATAATCACTACAGATTATTTGACCAGATGGGTTGAAGCAACACCACTCACATACTACAATGCGGAAAGTGTTGCACAATTTTTGTTTGATAATGTAGTGACAAGATTTGGGTTCCCACACATTTTACTGAGTGATCAAAGGATGCACTTCCTAAATAAGACGATTGCAACGTTGACTGAGGAGTTTCAAATTCACCATCATAGGAGCACATCGTATCACCCTCAGGAAAATGGGACAATAGAAGCCTTTAATAATATTTTAGAAAATCTACTAACAAATATTTGCAATGTAGGAAGGGATCATTGAGACTTAAGGATTAGACAATTAATATGGGTGGGAAGGAAAAGGGACAACTAGCGAAAGGGCACAAAATTCACAGAGGATCGACAAACATTGGTCATTGTTAGTTGGATTTTCATGAAAGTAAGAGAGAGTCGAGAGAAGTGTTGCAGAGCTTGTGAAAAACCACAAAGCCAAAGAAGTTGTTTCTAGTAACTAGATTACAGAGATGGCCCGACCAAAGGTAGCAACATCCGCACCAAAAAAATCCCAAACGAGAGCAGAAACAACAACACCAAAGGTTGAGGAGACTCTGAGAGCATCATCAGTAGAGCCAAGGTTTGCTAGGGATTACATTCCGTCAAGGAAGGATGATGCAGAACCAGTGAAATTGAATAAGGATGCCAAGTATCCATTGGTGACACCTGACATCCCAGATGGGGTCATCATATATGAGGATATGTTAGGTAAGGTATCGCATCTCAAATATGAAGACCATGATATCACAGACACAATGAAGTTCCCTGAACTTGCACTGAGTGAATACTTGGAACTAAGAATAGAGCCAATGAAAAACCAGACTATACCCATCCCAAAGGTATGGGCTAGAGGGTTGGAACGAGTTAGCATACTAAATCTGTTTGACATTCCACACTTCGGAAGGAGCCAAGAGGTGAATGCATGTGCCAATATATTGCTAACCTGTGTGCATGGCGGTTACTTATGGATGGACATGCCAATTTCTATAGACACATATCTCATTACCCGAATCACTGGCTTATCATCACATGAGGAAGATACCACCTTGTTGTTTGCAGACAAAAAGAATGACAAGACTTTTTCAGAGTCCACGAGGGAGAAATTTCACACAGTCATAGGGGTTCCTTGGTTGGACGTACCAAGTATATGTGACCCAACAATAAGAATTGTGACATGAGTATTGGCATGCACGTTGTTGAGAAAGTGTAGGAAAGACCAAGTGCCTATAGGTGTGATAGTTCTAGCTAAGAAGTGTGTCGAAGAGGTATCAATGATATGGGCACCATTTTTACTTAACCAATTCCTCATTGACTGCAGGGAAGCACAGGACAGAGGCATGGAATTCCACTATTCCTTGTTGTTAATTCTGATTGTGTTCACAACGTGGAATGAACCAAAGGATGCATAGTTTATGGGTCTAAGAGTTAAGTCGTGCTTGGTCGCCAAGTATCAAAACTTATGGTACACAAAGAACAAGAGAAGACAAATAGACACCAATGTTGAGTTCTTTTTATTAGAAAAAGGATTAGGAGGTTTATCCATACTACACCATGAATCATGCCACAACTTGTACATGAATACACACCGATTGCATGATTTTGGGAAGACCGTCATCACATATACATACAAGCAAATAAATACCCAATAGGGGAATGGGTCCAGAGTAAAAAATCATGGAGGAAGACATCCAACTCTTTATGTAGGATTGGGACCCAAACTGAAAGGTTCTTGTGAACAAAACAAAGATGGATCACCCTAACAATGAAGAAGAATACCAAGGAAATGGTCAAGGAAATGAACAAGGCAATGGAGTAGGGGATGCATAGAAGATAGTACCAGAAGCAGGGAAAAAGAGGAAATAAAAGGGTATGGTGACAAAAACATATGCGCAGAAGAACATGAAAGTCAATAAAGAACCATATATCTACACTTTGGCGGGCGATGATATCGACAGGATCGACTACCAAGTGAGGGATTTCATAGAATATGAATCTCATCAAATTTCATAGAAATAAGAAGAATTGCACCAAAAGGTGAAGGAACGGTTAACGACATTGCAACAACTCGGGGAAGCAATAAGGAGAGCACCAGAGTGAAGATTCGGTGAAGGGCCAACAACAAGCGTGACTGGGGAAGTAAGGGCCACCATTTCTTACTTGTCAGATATAGAAGCAACGCACATAGATTTGAATATCTCGGTAGATGAAATCAAGTTCCCCACACCAGAAATGCAGGAGCAAGAATGAGTACTAAGTCACCTGAACTTAGTCATTTCACAGACAGGTATTGCGTAGAAAATATAGTTCCACGTAAAGTCAATGTCAAATGACTTGGATAAGGTAACAACAGATAAGGTAGAATGATAGAAGGATTATACGACAGTTGTGTGGGAGAAGGACGAGGTCAAGAAAAACGTAGAGAGGATATTGAAGGAGAAGGACAAGGTCGAGCAATAGACAAAGAGGATATAACAAGCTATCTAGAAACTATATAAGGATATTCCAGAGCTGTCGATGGTGGTAGAATACACACTGGAGGAACAGGTATCCAAAATTAGTGAATTCATTCAAGGCTTCCATACCATAATCAGAGAGTTTGAAGCACGCACTACACCTAGGACACCACCTGAGGAAAATAAATGAAGAGAAAGAAAAACCATAACCTTAGTAGCAAGCATTAAGAATCTATATGAGGAGTGTGTGAAGTTATTTGAAGTTAGGATGCAGCTTTGGAAAATTTTGAAAGATGATCCGACGATGAAGGTCGTTGAGGAAAGATTAAGGAATTCATAGGAGAAGGTGCAGAAGGCCATGGAGAATATAAAGACACTGCCACCATCTGGGTGCATAGTGGCCTTCCTGGTGAACATGCAGTCATATAACGAGATAAAATAGATAACGGAAGAGCAGAAGACTCCCATACAATGATTGGTACCCCTGAATGATGAACCACTCATGGTCATAAGGGCATTGGAAGATGCACAAGGCATGGTGAAGAAAGAAACAAAAGATAACGAGGAGAATATCATGACCCTCACTGCGTAGGTAGTAGATAAGATTTTGGAGAAAAAATCTGAGGTAAAGAAGTAAGTCGCTACAACAAGAGAAACCCTCCAAAATTTCATGGAGGTGTGGAAGGGTGTGATGCAATAGGATTAAGTGGATTGGGACGAGCCACGGGTGAGTTTTGGGGGCATGTGCGACAAGAATTTTGAAATACTAAGTTTGGAAGAGCATGCTAGCACCACCATTTTTATTTCCATTTGGAGTCGGTTTTAAGTCACGTTGTGACCCACACGTCCAAACATGTGAAGTAAGGTACGTTAAAATTGAAAAATTCTAAATCGAAGAGTGGCCAGTTGGCCCTTGGAAACAGGAAGGGGTGTCAGATTCGAAACATGCGTAAGTGGTACGGGTGTGTCTTTTCCAAAGAGTCAGGTCCTGTTAAGAAACCAGTCTCTATGTGCCCTAGGTCAAGTCAAATAGTTAATGGAAGTCACGTTGGCAAGTGAAACAACTATTATCAGTTCATCATCAAGGCCAAGGGAATGAAAAGTCTTATCGCCTATGTTTCTACATGCAGGATGTACCAGGGAAGATCTGTTACTCGATTCAAAACATCCCGTCACCATGAATTCATTGTTCTCCAACATGGTTCCTCTTTCTTCCCAACTCGTTATAAATTCTATATGCTCAACACTCATTTCAGTCGTGAAACCATGCCGACACTTTGTTCACAATTTCCCATCCTAGTCGAGGTTGATCAAATTTCCCTCCCTGTGAGTTTACCGGATACATCGCATGCAGAATACACACTGGTCGTGCCATGACGACCTACCAAAGAATAAATAAAGGCATGCAAAGATGCAAAATTTCCAGGTCCAAGCCCCATAATGACTGGGATTCTTTCTCACCCGCAGTAGGCATTCCCAAGGACGCTAAAGGAGTTATTTCTTTACCCACAGAGACGATCAGATCATACAGTGCGAAACCAAAAGCATAATAATTTGCACAGGGAGGGAAGACAGTAGAAGCCCCATCTCCCCAAAAACAAATGCCTCGAAGAAGGGGCAGGCCAAGGAAGAACAAGGAAGCTGGGGAATCTCGACTTTCAGAAGAACCGCGTGCCATATCGGTGGCCGAAAATATACTCATGCGAGTCATTCGGCGAGAGCCTACTGGAGGATTAAGCCGCAAAGACAAGAGTAGAACAAGGAAAATGGGTATCATAGGAGAAAATGATCAAGAGCCATCTTGTTGGCCCTTGACCAAGTTTTGGGAGATTCTTGGTCATGTTGACCTATTTTGGACTTCGACAGCCTGTCGAAGGAGGAGTGCAAGACGAAGCATAGATCACGGGATCTTGACCCCTTTTTGGGTCCTTTTTGAGTTTTTGGGATTATGTAACGGGATTGGGATGCCGACCCATGGGTTTACCCATGCTTAGGCCTATTTTGTAATATATAAATAGATGTCTAGGCAATATAAGGAGAGGCATCTATGTGATGTTAGGCCGCTATTCAGATGTGAATGTATGCTAAGTGAAAGTAGAGTCTGTAGGTGCTTTGTGAATGACTGTAAGAGACTTGTAGAGCTAAGTGCAAGTGGTTGTAATGGACAGTGGAAGGATTTGTGTTGTAACGTAAGGAAGAAGGATCTAGCGAGCTGCACAGATCTTCTATCCCATGTGGAAAAGGGTTTAGAGGCTCTGTGCATGTAACCTATTGAGAAGCTAATAAAGAAGAAGAGTTGGTGGATGTAGCCCCAGGGTGGGGGTGAACCACGTAAATATTGTGTTACTCTGCTTTGTGTGATGTTTTGATGTGTTTATATGTTATTTGCTAAGTGCTTTGAGATTATTAGATAAATCTTCTTATGCTTAGTGCTAATGATATGCAAGAATGTTAGATCTAATCTGTATGAATATGTTTAGTGATTGATTTTCTAGATTTGATCTATTTACCTATGCTAAGTGCTTAAATACATTAGATCAATGTGAATGCTGTGAAGCTCTGTTTTATCGGTGAAGTAGATATTGATTGCATATTGAGGAACTGACGGTGCTAAGTGCTCTATTAAGTATCATAATCACATATCTAGGTCCCAACTAAGGTTGCAGACACCTGAGTCTCACAACCACCCCTGCCTCTACCTCGAGTGAGACTTCATCTGCTTCGCAGGTGTTGCCGAAAGGGCCTATAGTTAGGGTTTTGTTGGTGCGTTGTTGTAGCATTGAACCCTGGGTTTTCCCTTGTGCCAATAAATGATTCCATTGTCGGGACCGAAACTGTGATTGCTGGGAACTGAGAAAGAAGAAGCTTTGGGAAAAGATTCATCCTAAAGTTGTGAAAGCTCTGTGTATAGATATTTTACCCTAGTGCGCAGTATTTTACTTAACCCATGAAGCTTTGTGCCAAGAGGAAGGTCAGATCTGAAGAAAAGAGGTCGTATCTGAAGAAAAGAGGTCAGATATGAAGAAAAGAGGTCAGATACCTACAAATGCCAATGGAACTTCGATAGAAGAAGATTTTGAGATTATTAAATTTATTGAAGACAATGCCCCATTTACCATGTTACTGGGAAAACCTTGGATTGATAGAGATCAAGACAGATGAAAGGAAGAAGAAAATTTTTTGGAGCAGAAGAATCAAGAGTTAAAAGATTTCATGACCAGAAGGATCGCACACTTGATTGAAGAACAAGAGAACATATCGAAGCTATTTAACACTAGAGGCCCAGATGTTGAAGCTGCAAGAACATTAGAGGACTCACAGAAGACTGAAGTACCTACCCCAAATAAGGAAGAGCCACTACCCCTAAATCCTAGGAAAGAATCTCAACAACGCGTAGTGACTATGTCAAACGAAGATAAGAATCAGAATGGAAAAATACATACCGAGATGAAGCTCACTGGAAAGAAGGATAGGAAGTTAAGTAATAAGAGGGATAGGATTGAAAAGTTACAGAAAGTTCCAGAGGGAGCTTCGCTGGAGGGAAATTTGAAAAATTGGAACTTTGTCGGGATATCAGAACAGCGACACATGGCTTTGCCATGGCGAAGCAATATAGCCATTGGGGACATTATAACCGTTTGAATTCTGCCCCGAATGGGTAGAAAGGCATTTAAGGCTTGACACCAAACTGTTGGACCATGCCATAATGGACCGAACAAAGTTAATGAGGCTTCATACCTATTACAAGAGAACCATTGCTGAGTTACCTATTTATCCTATCGCGCCACACACCGAGAACACTTTTGTTAACCAAGATTTTGAGCACGCAGACTAAGTGAATTCTATACAATGATCATTGTGCTCTTGCTATTTATTTTACTGCAATGTCTAAGTTAATTTGACCTCGATCTAATTAATCCCGAGCGCATATGTCCGAGGAACTCAATGCAGTTGAAGAATCAGTGACATAAGTACTCCTTGACCTGAAGACTGAAAGAGTCATGTCGGAGAGAGGATTATCCACTGGTGTACAAGCATCATCCATGAGAGGATTGCTAGCCTCTCCGTCAACAGCTCGAGTCAGACCATCCCGATCATCAGATGAGAAGTGAACTAAGAAAATGGATTATCTCACGAATGCTAAGTTGATTCCGAGCATATTACCCGCCTATCTACCACCTCTGAGCAGCGCAATAAATCAAAATAGTGTGCCCAGAGACTTTGAGTATGCCTTGATCACTGTGTACCTCCTGAAAGGGATATGCGCAGTTCGCACAGACCAAGAAAAGATTCCAGCGTTGAAGTTTAGCGACTTCAACCTCGATGACAGGAAGGTCTACAACATGCTCACCCCACATAATTACCTTACTAGAATAAAAGGGAAGAATTCGAAGATCGTCCCTCAGTTATGGACTATGAACCTCGCATAGTCTACACTGCTCAATGTCATGAAGATTCCTCACTTTAGAAGACACCAAGAGGTGAATGCATGTGTCAAGTTGTTTCTGTCCTGTTACCATGGAAGATACTTATGGTTAAACCATCGTATCATAGTGGATCTGACGTTGATCAATCAGATCACATGGCTAAGTATTCAAGGCCCTAACCCACAGGATTTCTATCCTGGAAAAACAATGGATCGCGCTCTAGCTCAAAGGATCAAGGACACCTATGACAATGTTGAGAAGGGAATGCGAGGCTACAAGGTAGCTTCTATCCAAAGCAGTGCGGTTCACCTCGCCTGTCAATTGATCACAGGAAAGTTAGTACGAAAGAACCGACCCACCCAAGTCATCGGTTTTGTAGTCGACCTCGTAGGGAAGTGCGTGGAGGGCCTACAAATGAATTGGGCACAGTACATGGTGAACCAATTAGAACTTGACTACAGAGAAGCCCAGGATCAATGGTACAAATTTCATTTCAGCTGGCTATTGATCTTGATCGCTTTCATCACCTGGGAGATGCCGGAAGGTGTGACCTTCCTGGACACCGAGCCCTTTGAACCTTTGGCCGTGAAGTTTAGTACACTGTGGTATTCCAGTGACATGAATAAGAAATGGCAGTCAAATGCTGTGTTCCACACATACTACAACCAGTTGAAGGTATCCATATAATCTGCGCCTCACATAACTCCAATTACTTTACACAGGTTCTGACCTTTGATAAAGTTAAGCGCTGATAGGCATTTCATTTATATCACAGTGCGCAACAATGGAAATAAGAAACAAATGCAGTCCTAGTACAAGATGACAGGGGAGGACTTGGAGGAGATCACCAAGGAATGGTCGGTGGACCTCCTTATTCCAGTAGACCCTGCTAAGATATCCGACATAGATGGCCCAAAAAATGCACCGGATACACCTGGACCTAGCAAGATAAAGAAGACTGAAGAGGTCCAGGATTTATATAGCACATCCGTGAAGACTGCTTCCATCTCACCAGAGCAAGGGGGTGATGGCGAAGAGATAGATGGCACAGAATCCAAGAAAAATAAAGACGAGGTAACACCGCCTAGAGACAAGGAGGACCCCTCGAAGAAAAGGAAGGTTTCCCCTCCGGAGCCTTCTTCCCAGAAGAAGTCAAAAGAAAGAATGACCAAGTTGCAAACCATCCTCACCCCAGATGACTTTGATTTCATCGTAGTATCCCTGAATGATGCTTCACTGGAGATAGCAGAAAAATAAGAGGCTAAGCAAGAGGAGATGTACAATCAAATTGAGGTTGAACTTCAAGGGGTGCAACAGGCACTACAATCCAGCTGCACAGTTTCCACTATGCCTCTGCCACTAGGAACACTAGAATTGGGAGATGAGCCAACTCAACTCCACCGAATCGCTGATACAGTCGAAGCTCTCCTTTGACGAGAACATGAAGAAATAGCGCAAGCCACCCAGACTTTAGCACAAGTATAGGGAGTCCTTTTAGAGAATCACAGTACTGCAGAACAAGAAAATATTGCTCTCCAAGTGAAGTGGGATGAAGAAAAAGAACTACTGCAGCAAAGCAAGGAACAATTACTCGCAGAGAAACTCGAAGTAAAGGAAATGGTCAACAGAGCACTTCTCTCTGTGACAGTCGTAGAAGTAAAGACCGAAGAGCGAGTTCCACAACAGGTGGCACAACTTGAAGAAGTGATCTAGCAGCTACAACAATGCATCGCATATTTGGAACTATGCACTGTGCCTGAAACCCTGCAAGACGTAAGGCACCTAAGAGAAGCAACTGCCTGCAGCGCATTTGACAGACGAAAATCTCTTTCCCTGGAATGAAAACAGTTGAATAACTGCAGTGCCCAAACATATGAGAACCTCACTAAGAATCTAGATTTGAAGGCAAGCACTAGAGTCGCAGCTCCAGGAAGAAAAACAACACACAAGAACACTACATGTGTAGTTGAAGGCCCTGTCGGCTGTAGAAAGAATGAAGCGGTCTCAAGAGTAGTGCACCACCCAACAAAAGATCCATATGATTCAAATCAAAGTTATGGAAGTCACACAACGACTCCAACCAATACAATATAAGGCGTGCCAATTGTTCACAGAGGTCAAGAGCCAAGGAGCATAGCTAGAATAGGTTTTCACCACAGCAGAACAACGCCTAGAAGGGCCAGTGAATGATGCAGTAATCGAGGAGTTCACCGAGCAAGAGGTCGTAGCACAACAGTAGGTCAAGGAAGCTCGAGCCAAGATCGAGACGTTCGAGGAAAAACTAGTTAGACCAAAGTGACTCAAGATGAGTCACAGGTGGGTGTTGGGGGCTTGTTGGCCCTTGACCAAAATTTGGGAGATTCTTGGTCATGTTGACCTATTTTGGACTTTGACAGCCCGTCAAAGGAGGAGCACAAGACAAATCAAAGATCATGGGATCTCCACCCCTTTTTGGGTCCTTTTTGGGTTTTTGGGATTATGTAACAGGATTGGGATGTTGGCCCATGGGTTTAACCATGTTTAGGCCTATTTTGTAATATATAAATAGATGTCTATGCAATGTAAGGAGATACATCTATGTGATGTTAGGAAACTAGTCAGATGTAAATGTATGCTAAGAACAAGTAGAGTCTGTAAGTTCTTTGTGCATGAATGTAAGAGACTTGTAGAGCTAAGTGCAAGTGGTTTTAACGGACAATGGAAGGCTTTGTGTTGTAACACAAGGAAGAAGGATCTAGCGAGTTGTGCAGATCTTCTGTCCTATGAGGAAAAGGGTTCGGAGGCTCTGTGCATGTAACCTATTGAGAAGATAATAAAGAATAAGAGTTGGTGGACATAGCCTCAGGGTGGGGGTGAACCACGTAAACACTGTGTTACTCTGCTCTGTGTGATGTTCCGATGCATTTATATGTTATTTGCTAAGTGCTTTGAGATGATTAGATAAATATTCTTATGCTTAGTGCTAATGATATGCAAGAATGTTAGATCTGATCTGTATGAATATGTTTAGTGATTGATCTGCTATATATGATCTATTTACCTATGCTAAGTGCTTAAATACATTAAATTAGTGTGAATGTTGTGAAGCTCTATTTTATTAGCGAAGTAGATATTGATTGCATATTTAGGAACTGATGGTGCTAAGTTCTCTATTAAGTATCATAATCACAGATCTGTGTCCCAGCTAAGGTTGCAGACACCTGAGTCTTGCAACCAACCCTGCCTCTACCTCGGGTGAGACTTCATCTGCTTCGTAGGTGTTACCGAAAGGGCCGATAGTTAGGGTTTTTTTAGTGCGTTGTTGTAGCGTTGAACCCTAGGTCTGCCCTTGTGCCAACACATCTCAACAATTAAAGAAGGAAAAGATGGCTATCTCTTAACTCTGTTAGGAAAACATGGATTTGAGGTGGCAGCTAGCGATAAAGGTTATGGAAGCATCGACAGGACGGGGTTGCAAAGGGAACGTGGCATGGCTAAAAAGACAGCTTAGGGAGGCACAAGACACTATTATACAACTACGAGAAGCAGAGAGGTTGTTATACGAAAGGCATACAAATCATTCCAGGGAATGCGAAGCAACCGAGAAGGAGGTCCGCGTGGATCTCGCCAGGGTGCAAAAAAAAACAAGTTTAGCTAGCGCTCATCTCTGCATTTGCAAACATAAGAAAAACCTAGACATTTCTTGAAAGACACATTTCTCTGAAGTACTCTACAAATCGATAATGACCGTGACAATCAAACAACCACTTGTCGCGCACATTTTTCCAGCAAATGAGCGCGCAACACAAATCAAAGTTGTTATAGAAGATAGCGAGTTCCTGACAGAAACCTGTTCGCTCAAACACCCGATCAAAGGGAAAAATTGACATGTCATTTCTTCATATCGAGAGATGACCGATGATCATATCCTCATTGAAAATTTGCGAACAATCATGGGTAAACAGATGTGATTATTGTCTATTTTTGGAAAGTGTCATGTGAAGAGTCTCCAACGCATACCACTAAGTTTCCTAGTTTTAGGGCTAGTAGTTAGAAAGAAAGGCAACCCAAGTGGCTCCCTCGATTATATATTTCATCTTTTCGATGTAAACCAGGTTGGTTGGAAAAATTGGTAGACGACAACTATTGTATGTAATTTGAGTTTTTGATAGAAACTTAATGCAAAGGTCCTGTAGCTTGATGAAAATATTCTAGTTGTAGTAATCAGATGTATTGTGCTTCTTTCTTTGCGTATGTGTTTCCTGTCATCTTTATTCATATCTTTTTTTGTCTATTTCAGAATGAATTTTTGAACCTATGGATTTGCTGCGCAACGCCCCTTGTTCACACCACTTAGATAAAACATTTTCTTCTAAAATCTAACTCTGAATTCACCTACGACAGTGCTCTGAGTTACAACCTGTGTTTTCTTCCACCACACCTTACAGTTTTACACTGAAGACTATTGCTCGCCTAGCCTTATCCTCTTAAGTTCAGTCACTAAGTTATTTGTCTCCGTCATTTCCTCAGATCGACTCCATAGCCCAAGTCTTAATTTCTTGTGCCAATATAACCAGAAACCATTATATCAAAGGTGTTAAATCTAGCCACTACTCGCAATGCCATATCCCACGTGAAGACCACACCTCTCAATAGATCCCTCTAAAGATCTGAAAGGCTATTTTTGGGTCTCCAAAGACGATTAATACCAGAGCAAATCCTGACCCAAACTGCACAGAGCCTGTGTACGACCCCGAGAATATTCTGCGCAGGAATAGAGAGAAAGTGTCGGACCCATTCTACTACCTGGACAAAATCCTGTCCTTACCCAAAGACGACTTGCAGAGCATCGACGACCTTGAATTTGACGAATTATTTGAGAAAACACTTTTCAGGTGTAAGTTGGAAACCAGCTTGGACAAGACTATTGTCGACTCGAAGAAATTCCAAGCCCTAATATCAAATAATATCCCTCAGAATCCAAATCCTCCTAGGGCTATGGCCACCAGATTCACCCCCCTCATCCTGCTAGCCCAATTACATGACTTGCCTTAGAATTACAGCCGGAGAATCAGGCTCTATAACACTGAAGGGAATGTTTCTGCCCAGAGGCACCTGGACTGATTTAATGATTTCATTGATCTAGAGGAGGTGGAATATGCAGACAAAAAAATGAGGCTGTTCGTGCAGATCCTTTTGGGATATGTAAGAAAATGGTTCAAATCTCTCCTGCTCGCGAGCATTTGGGACTTCGCCACATTCAAGACGTCTTTCCTAAATAAATGGGGAGACAATAAAACCTTTTTCAGCTATTAACACAGTACAATAATATGAAGAAAGCACCAAAAGAGATAGTGCAGGAATTCTCAGCCCATTTCTTGAAGGTGTACAACTCAATCCTTGCGTAATTCAAGCCTCCCCCCGGTGTTGTGGAGTTGCGGTATGCCAATTCCTTCGACAATGATTTTGCCTTGTTGTTGAGAGAAAGAAGATCAACGAGTCTAAATGCTATAATGAGTAACGTTGTCGAATTCGAAGTAAACATGATGATGTCGGGGAAAATAAAATTGAGGAAAAAAGAGACCCCAGGGAGATGCACGACCATCAACGTCGTCATCCTTAGATGAAAAGTTAGACATGATGATGAAGAGCATGGAGAAGTTGATGGAGCGAATGTCCATGGGAAACGAACCTTTTGCCTGAGAACAAAACAAACCACAACCTAGGAATCAGAACCACAGAAGGGGTCAAATCCCGCAGATCAGATAGAGGGAACAAAAAGAGAAAAGGGATCAAGGTGACCAACAGAAAAGACTTCCATTCTAGAACAACTACGCGGACAAGGGCTTCAATCAGGCATTCGAAGACTAGATGCATTGTTTCGACGACAAAAAACCATGTGTGTTCTTGACAAAGAGTGAGCATGATTGGTACATGAGAAAAAAAAACGGTTTCATGTTGGAAGCGGACGATGATATGATACTTGAAACGGATGATGCGCTATCCTGGGAGACAAAAGAGTTCAGAAAAGGATATCAGAATGCCATCATGTAGTTCCAGAATAAATATAACCTCCAAAGAAAAGACATGCCTGTCGAGCCACAACAAACGAACCCCATAAGGAAACCTCTGATGGAAACACCTTCCACAAGTCGACCGAGGATGGACAATGCGACCAAGGATGTGACCAAGAAGGCTAAGTTGAAGGAGGAGGTCCCCAAGAAAACTCCAGAGACAGGCCGAGAGGCGAGCGGAAAAGAGGTAGAGAAAGTTTGCTCCCCTTTCAATTTTGAACAATAGATGGCCAAAATCAAAATCTCTATCCCATTCAATGAACTTATTAGAAAGGGTGAGTATCAGAAGAAAATTATTAAAATGATGAAAATGGGAGGGACCCCCGATACTTTGGATATCCAAGATGATCACCCTGCTATCCTTTTTGGTCCATGCATTGAAGAGACAAATGATACCTAGGACGTCCCTCCATTCTACGTTAGTCTAAAGGTCCATGATATGACCTTGCATAATGCCATGCTATATTCCCTCGCGTCACACAACCTCATGCCAAAGGTGATCATGGATGACTTGGGTTTGGATATCACCATACGATACAAAGAACTTTTCTCTTTTGATTCAATGAAAGTCAAATGTTTGGGCCTCATCAAAGACCTAGTTGTGTCATTGGCTCAAATTCCCTCAAAGAACATGGTTATGGACGTAGTCGTCGCAGATATACCCCCAAAATTTGGCATGATGCTATCAAGGTCGTGGGCTACGAAGTTAAAGGGTACTTTGTAGATGGATATGTCATATGCCACCATCCCTATTTTTGGCCATGAAAGATGGTTGTACAAATAAGTGATGCTAAAATACATGGTAAGAAGCAAGACACAGCCAAATAACCATCCTATATATGCCATCGACATTGAGATAGGTTCTTCTATATTCTACAATGAATTGAGTTTCGAAGAGGAAGAGCCAACAACCATCGGGACAATTGACGAGAAAATCGCACGGGAAATAATAGAGTGCCCTGACCCAAAATACCTCGTGGAGAATAGGGTGTGGAACATGAGTTTTGATGGCACATTCAACAAAGAAGGGTTTAGGGCCGACGTATGGGTAATCCCCCCTGAAGCGGGCACAAATATGTACTCATACAATCTCGCGGTTGGATGTACAAACAACATGGCCGAATATGAAGCACTAATCTTGGGCTTACAAGTTTTGAAAGGATTGGGCACGTGGAAGATAACAATGCGCAGAGATTCTGAGCTGATCTTAAATCAAGTAAAGGGTGTATATCAGACCAAACACCCTAGGCTGAGAGTGTACATAAATTTGGCTTTGGACCTCCTCGAAGGATTTTCAGAGTATTAACTATCTACTATCCCTAGAGAGAAAAATCAAATCATCGATGTGTTGGCCACCTCAGCCTCAGTTTTTAAGATCCCCATTTTTCCAAACAAAAGATATGAAATCGAGGTCAAGCATAGGCTAGCAGTGCCTGATAATATTATACATTGGCAAGTGTTTGATGACGACAAGAAGGTGGAAATATTCCTCATGAGCGATGAGTTCACTAATACAATCATTGACGAGAAATATTACTGCGATGAAGATGAGAGCACGGATGCACGCAGTAACGATGATCCTTTCCAAAACCAGATCACAGGAAGGGACATAATACAAATGAAAAATAATATCATTCCAAAGGGGTTGGTGCCGCTGGAAAATTTGTTTCATGAAAATGATGTGGATAAAAACCCCAAGATCACTGCAAGTGAAGAATACGTGGAATATTGCAACATCGGGACCAAGGAGAACCTGAATATGGTAAAATTATCAAAGACACTCAGTTCAAAGGTCAAGTAGGACTACGTCAAGCTCATGAAGGATTTCTCGGATGTCGTTGCATGGAGCTATGATGACCTAAAGGTATATGACACTAAAGTGATCCAGCATGTTATCCCTCTCAAGGAAGTTCATAAACCTTTCAAACAAAAGTTGAGACGGATAAATCCCCTGTTGCTGTCGTTGATCGAGAAGGAGGTAAAGAATCTTTTCGATGCCAAAATTATTGTTTCTTTGAGATTCTTGAAATTTGTAGCTAATTTGGTACCTATAAGAAAGAAAAGTGGCGAGATAATACTATGTTTAGACTTCCAAAATTTAAACAAAGTGTCTCTCAAGGATCACTACCCCCTTCCTAAAATGGACTACATCCTGTAAAAAGTGGTGGGGTCCTAGAAGATTTCTATGCTGGACGGGTTTTCAGGATATAATTATATCATAGTCCACCCGGATGACATAGAGAAAATGACTTTCACAACTCCATGGGGAACATTCATGTATGCCAAGATGCCTTTCGGTTTGGTGAATGTTGGTGCCACTTTCCAGAGGGCAATGGACATAGAATTTTCCGATGAAAAGGACAAGGTCATTGTAATATACCTGGAGGACATCACGGTATACTCTGCCTTCGACGAGCAACACCTCGAGCACCTGAAGAAGGTTTTCCATAAGTGCAAAAAGTTTGTCATATCGCTAAATCCAAATAAATCACATTTCGGGGTGGAAGAGGGGAAGATGCTAGGGCACATTATCTTCAAGGAAGGCATTAAGATATACCCCAGCAAGGTCGAGGGGATCCCGAAGATCAACACCCCGCGCAGTAAAAAAAAAGTGCAATCTTTCCTGGGAAAGGTAAGCTTCTTGAGGAGATTCATCCCGAACCTGGCCAAAATCATAAAGCACATGACCTGCATTCTTAGGAAGGGAAATGAGATCAAGTTGAACCTAGAGGCCAAGAAGTATTTTGAAGATACCAAAGTGGCACTGACTAAATCTCCTGTGCTAGCCAGCCCAAACTTTATGAAATATTTCATCCAATTTTCATTCACCTCATAACACACTATTGTCGGCGTACTGTTACAAAAAGACGAGAATGATTTCAAAAAACCCATAGCCTATTTCAGCCGGACATTACGTGATGCTCCACTAAGGTATGAATTTATGGAAAAACAGGCATACACCTTATTGAAAGCTTTGAAGGAATTCAACACATACATATTGCACTCCCATGTCATCACTTATGTGCCCAAAAACTCAGTAAAGGATATCCTGACTCAACCTGACCCGGAAGGAAGGAGAGGAAAGTGGATAGCGAGCATGCTGGAATACGATCTTGAGATCAAGGCCACGAAACTGATCAAGGGTCAGGGCCTTGAAAAGTTAACTGCGCAGTTAGACTGCGATGCTGTAGGAATAAATTTCATCGTTGATTTGTCAGAATGCCCCCAAGAAGAAAAGAATGCACAGGTGTCTCAGGAGTTTGTTGATTCACCATGGTACGCGGACATCATCTATGTGTTGGAGAATCTCCAGGCCCATCCAGGCATAAGTAAGACTAAGGCCATATTTCTTAAGCTTAAGGCATTTAAGTTCTGTATCCTGGACAATTCACTCTACTGGAAAGACCCTGGGGGAATATTGTTGAAGTGTTTGTTGGAAGATGAAGTGAAGTGGGCCATACAATAATTTCACAAAGGCGATTGCAGAGGACACCGCTATTGGAAGACCACCAAACACAAAATCCTGAGGGCAGGTTACTATTGGCCTACAATCTTTGCTGAAGTGTATAAAGAGGTCTCCATCTGCCATGAATGTCAGATTTTAGATGAAAGAAGAAAGATGTAGCCCCTGCCACTAAAGTTGATCTCATTCGAAGAACCTTTCATGCAATGGGGTCTAGATTTTGTAGGAGAGATGAATCTGCCATCCTATGTGAAACACAAATGGATACTCATGACCACCGACTATTTCACGAAATGGATAGAGGTAGTCCCCACAAAAAAATATACCATCGCAGTCATCATCCAATTCCTGGAGATGAACATATTGTCGAGGTTCAGATGTCCCTTCAAAATCATAATGGACAATGCGACGTCATTCAAGTCTAAGAGGATGGAAAAAATTTGTCAGGATTATAACATAACCCTGGGGCATTCTACGATGTACTATCTGCAAGGAAACGGGTTAGAAAAATCCTTGAATAAGAGCTTAAATAGGATCATCAAGATACTCCTACAAGACAACAAAAGAGTCTGGCACAAAAATCTTATCTACACGCTATGGGCGGATCGGGTTACCACCAAGAAGTCTATACCAATGTCACCTTTCTAGATCGTTTAGGGTGCAGATGCCATATTCCCTACTTCACTAGGACTGCCCATCAGAAAGTTGTTACAAGAGTAGGAGGCTGAACCAAATGCTGCGTAGAGGAGAATTAATCAGCTAATTCACACACAACAGGTGAGGGAGCAGGTGTACGATTGATCACAACTCCATTAGGAGAGGATAAAGAAATATTTCGACAAGCGTTTCAAGCAGGAAGATTTTCAGGTAGGAGATTTGGTGCTAAGATGGGACATGAGAAATGAAGATAAAGGGAAGCACGAAAAGTTTGACCATCTTTGGACAGGTCCTTTCAAAATCAATGTGTACTGCAGAAACAATGCTTATTTCCTGGAAGGATTAGATGGAGAATGCCTTGGTTGGGGGCCTGTAAACGATAGGTTCCTCAAACATTATCTGACGAAATAAAATATGTTTGAGTCATTTGTCATTGTAAATAGTCGTTTTATTTTTTGCGTCAAGTCAGTAGGTCAGCAAAAGATTGAAGCCCGAAGTGAAGGCCCTAAGTTTATGATGAAGTTTTAGAAGTTGCATCGATAGGTTTAGTTTGTTGTCTATTTATCATTTACTTCTCTCAACGTCTGAAAGTCGAAAAAGGACCAATGGTCAAGAACCTCGTCTATTGTTCTTTTCTACCTTGCGGGGAGGATAACATCCCCATTGGAGCCAGTTGTTAGCGCCTCCATTTTTATTTCCATTTAGAGTCCGTTTTAAGTCACGTTGTGACCCATGCGTCCAAACATGTCAAGTCAGGTATGTTAAAAGGGAAAAATTCTACATCGGAGAGTGGTCGATTGGCCCTTGGAAATGGGAAGGGGTGTCAGAGTCAAAACATGCGTAAGTGGTATGAGTGTGTCTTTTACAAAGAGTCAGGTCCTATTAAGAAACCAGTCTCTACATGCCCCTGGTCGATTCAAGTAGTTAATGGAAGTCATGTCGGCAAGTGCAACAACTATTATCAGTTCATCATGAAGGTTGAGGGAATGAAAAATCACGGCGTTCGTATCATGCATGCCATGCAAGCCTTATCACCTGTGTTTATACACGGGAGATGTAACAAAAAACATATGTTATTTGAGTCAAAACATCTTGTCACCATGAATTCTTTATTCTCTAGCATGATTCCTCTTTCTGCCTGGCTTGTTATAAATTCTAGATGCTCGACACTCATTTCAGTCGTGAAACTAGGCCCGAACGTTGTTCGCAATTTCCCTCGCCAGTCCAGGTTGATCATATTTCCCTCCATGTGCGTTTTCCAGATACACTGCATGCAGAATACACACTGGTCATGCCATGGTGACCTACCAAAGCATAAGGAAAAGCGCGTGGAGCCACAAAATTTCCAGGTCCAAACCCCAGAATGACTGGGAGTCTTTCTTACATGCAGCAAGCATTCCCAAGGATGCTAAAAGAGTTATTTATTTACCCATAGAGATGATCATATAATACCACAAGGAACCTGAAGGGGAAGGATTTGCACAGGGAGGGAAGACAGTAGAATCCCCATCTCCCCAAAAACAAATTCCTCGAAGAAGGGGTAGGCCAAGGAAGAACAAGTGAGATGGGGAAGCTCGACTTTCAGAAGAAATCAAAGCCATTATAGCAGATAGCGAGTTCCTGACAGACACCTCTTCTCTCAGACACCTAATCAAAGGGAAACACTAACACATATTTTCCTCATATCGAGACCTGACCGATGATCATATCCTCATGGAAAATTTGCGAACAGTCATGGGTAAACAAACGTGATTATTGTCTATTTTTGGAAAGTGTCATGTGAAGAGTCTCCAATGCATACCACTCAGTTTCCTAGTTTTAGAGCTAGTAGTTAGAAAGTAGGGCATCAAAAGTGGGGTCCTCGATTATATATTTCATCTTTTCTATGTAATCTAGGTTGGTTGGAAAAATTGGTAGACGACAACTATTGTATGTAATTTCAGTTTTTGACTAAAACTTAATGCAAAGGTCATGTATCTTCATGAAAAGATTCTAGTTGTAGAAGTCATATGTATTTTTCTTTTTTCTTTGTGTATGTGCTTCCTGTCATCTTTATTCATATCTTTTTCTGTCTATTTCGAAATGAATTTTCAAACTTGCGGATTCGCTGCAAAGTGCCCCTTGTCCGCGCCACTTAGACAAAACATTTTCTTCTAAAAGATAACTCTGAATTCACCTACATCGGTGCTTCGATTTACTTCCTGTTTTTTCTCCTACCACACATTACGGTTTTACACTGAAGATTGTTGCTCGCCTAGCCTTATCCTCTCAAGTCCAGTCATTGAGTCATTTGTCTCCGTCATTTGCTCAGATCGACTCCATAGCCCAAGTCTTACTTTCTTGCACCAGTATAACCATAACCCATTATATCAAATGTGTTAAATATTGCCACTTCTCACAAAGCCATATCTGTTGGACAACTGAGAGTTGGGGTGAATTAGTTGTCACCGTGCTTAAACATATATTCTTATTTTAACTCTTTACAAAGCACTCAATGATAATCACAACAATTCATGGAAATAAGTAATAGCACATTCAACATCAGTCACACATATGAGATACACAGAGACAAATATTTCCTGAGGAAACACATAAGGGGTAAAAACCTCTTCTTCTTTATATGATAAGTAATCTTTAAATTCTTTACATTATCATACATATGAGCACCAACTCATAATGAGGCTACAACCTCTATTTTGCAAGCTGCTACTTGTTGAGAGAACCAACTCTCTGGTTTCTCTAGCACCAACTAGAAAGAAGCACCAACTCCCTGGTTTCTCTATCACCAACTAGAGGGAAGCACAACCTCCCTGGTGTTACAACACCAACTGGATGGAAGCACAAACTCCCTGGTGTTCCAACACCAACTGGATGGAAGCACCAACTTCCAATCATACAGGCACCAACCTGTAAAACATAGAACAACAGTTCTCCCTTGCACCACCCTGCCACCCTGGTTTTTCTGGCTGCAACCAGATGAAAGTTACAACTCCCTATGTTCAATCACCCACTTGAACCTCTGAGGAAAACAATCCTCCCTAGCACCTCCCTACCACCTTGACATATAAATTTTGCTAGTGAAACTTATCACAGTGATACAATATTTATCATTGGCTTACTAGACTTATCACTGTTCTTCTACATTGCGCTGCTATGTCTGCATCAGTGTCTTCTACACACTCCTTTACATTTTATGTTCTTCTCCCCTTATGCACAGTGTGCCATATATCTTTAATCCACCATTCCTCTCCTCTTTATTTCAGCTCCTGTACACTCCTCCTTCTACACTCCTGAATCCTCACACCAACAACCCCGCCTCTCTTCTTTCTTTTGCATACTTATGTTCTCTGTGCAACTTGTGCATGCTATGGATCCATTCTTTTGCATGATCTCTCCATGTCGAGTGCTCTGCCTGATCATAATTTCCACTCTTCAGCTTCTCTGGTAGTTAGATCCATGTGTCCATCATCACTGGGTGTTAAGCCGAGATTCCTTAGCCTATCTGGCAATTGAGATTCTTCGTTTTCTCTATCAAAGTTGAGCTAATCCTCTCTGTTGTAGTTACATGCTTCAACACTTTTCCATTTGTTAATCACCTCTAAGAATAATCTCCATTCTACTAGAATATTCCTCGAGCCTCTTCACCTTCGCTGGCGATCACACTGAAGCCTGTTTGATTCCTTTGGCAAAAGCTATCAATCATTTTTGGAAGTTACAATCTGAAGTGCGACAGTAGCCATTTGATCATACTTAAATTCACCTGCACCATTGGATTGGATCCGTGGGATCTTTCATTTAATTCACATTTCGAAATTTCGGGATTTTGACATTCCTGTGGTAGAGTTTCTTGATGCTCCATGTCACGGTCCTCGAAACTCCGAAAAGGAGCTTGCCGATTCGAGCTCTTCTCTATAGCTCTTTGATCTCCAGATCAATGGTCCACAATCCATGGTGATCATATGACTATCCTCTTCCTTGGGACTTCATCCTTCGGGACTTTGGGGGAGTGATGGAGTTAAAACTCCCAAAGCAAAAACTCCCGGAGTGAGGTCAGTCTTGCGTCACTCGATGATGTGTCGTGACTCGAGTGGCTGCCACGTGTCACTCAGAATTGTGATTTCCAGTGGCCTGAAATGCCAAATCAAATTGACACTTGTCATTGTCTGATCATGCCACGTGTCATAGTCTTCCACCTGTCCTTTCTGACGTGGTCTTCCACATTCACCTCTTGGATTTGTCGGCCTAGATCACTTCGCAATTTCGCATATCGCGATTTCAACATTCTTGATGTGAAAGTTCTTGACACCTTCAAGTCCCGATCTACGAAACTATGAACTAGATTTAGGTCAGCTTTTCAGATTTTCGCACTTCGCAACTTTGAGACTCCTATAGTGAGAGTTCTTGACCTCTCCATCTCCCGGTATCCAAAATCCCGGTATCTGATACTCCGAAATGGAGTCGGATCATCTTTTCAGATTTTCGTACTTTGCAACTTTGGGACTCTTGTAATGAGAGTTCTTGACATCTCCGTATCCTAGTATCCAAATCTCTGGTATGGAGTCTTTGACATTTTGCGATTTTGCATTTTGTGAGTTCGGGTTTCCTGTGTTGAAGAGTCTCGACTCTTGACTTATGAATCTCCCGGTATCCAAAACTTCAGTAGATGTGCTTGTTTTGGGATTTCAAGGTTTCTCATTTCGTCGTTTTGGCATTTCGACACTCGAGTGGTGAAGTGTTTCGACACTTCAACTCTCAGTATCCGGGACTCCGAAATGGAGTTATTTCCCGGTATGGAAAACTCTTGTTGATGTGCCTCTTTCAGGATTTCGGGATTATGGATTTCGCAACTCCAGGACTCCTGTGTTGAAGAGTCTCAACTCTTGACTTATCAATCTCCCAGTATCTGAAACTCCAAAATGGAGTCGGATCAATGTATTCCGACGTTTCGCATTTCACCATTTCGACATTCGTGTTGTGAATTGCTTCCTTGACTCCTACAATGCCCGGTATCTGAAACTCAGAAATGGATTTTATGCTTATGATCTTTCCATGCAGTTATCTCTGCACTGTTGATCTTCCTTGCCTGCTTGTTTTCCATCAAATAAACAAGCACACTCTTGCACTCTTCGTGCATCTCTGCACTATCTCTTTTGAGCTTACTGTTGGTCACTATAATTTCTTAATTAATTTCAAACAACCAAGTGAAACATAAATTATCAACCTAGGGAAGTATTTTGTTTCAAAGATAGATGCGCACTATATATGCTCAATTCCAAAAGCACTTAGTGTTGTAGTAAAGAAATCATTCTATCTATACTTGTTGAAGTGAACTGAAGTTCTGAATTAAATCACAGGAAAAAAATCTCCCTAATTGCAATTCCTTGTAGTTCAAATTAAGAATCCTAGATTACATTTTAAAGTATCATTGCAATGGGAAAGAATGACTATCTTGCAATCAGAGAACAGGACCCTTATTCTCAAACAGAGACTCAGTACTAACACTCTTTCATGAAAGCAATAATGCAGAAAACAATAAGCTCTATCTAAC
>ML862577.1:4842-17913 GCA_009831015.1 Picea engelmannii
GGTGGATGTAACCAAATTTGATGGCTCAGACCCCATTGGTTGGGTCACACAAATGGAACATTATTTCTCTCTCTACAACATTACAGATGACTTGGCCAAACTCTGGTATGGTGTTCTCCATCTAGATCAAGAACGTTGGCAATTGTGGCAATGGAGAAAAACTTCCCGTCAAGGATATATTGCTTGGACCCAATTTGTTGCTGAGATTTATGAATGCTTTGACACTGACACCAACCATTTGGGCCGTTTGACAAAATTGAAGCAATCGGGCATAGTCGAAGACTTCATAGCTACATTTGAGTGTCTGGCTTTTCGAACAGAGGGCATGACTGATGCTTTCTTTCGAGAGTGTTTTATTAGTGGCCTAAGGGAGGAGATTAGGGCCCATGTCCTCATGGCTTGACCTACGACTTGGGTGGAGGCTACCAAAAAAGATAAAGAAGCACAACAAATTGTTTCCTCTCAAAACCATAAGCCTTCCTTTATCCCGCGCCCTAAACCAGTAAACCCCACTACTCCCTCCGCCCCATTAAATATCCAAAAATTGACGAGGGCTGAAATGGCTGAACGCCAACTGAAAGGCCTCTGTTATAATTGTGATGACAAATATTTCCCAGGCCACAAATGTAAGGAACAAAATCTCTTTATGGCCATCTCTGAGGATATTCAAGAAGAAGATGATGAGACTCCCCCTATGCCTGAGTCACCAGAAATCTCTGACACAATCCCTCCCTTCGACCCTCCCAAAGTGGAACCGATTCTTTCCCTCAATGCTCTCACCGGCTTCTCTACCCCCCAAATCCTCAAGTTAATCAGTTACATCAAGCAAAGAAAGGTTATCATTCTGGTTGATAGTGGCAACACCCACAATTTTATTCATCGCCGCATTACCCAAGAAACCCATTGCTACATCCATGCTGTCAACAATTTCCAAATCATGATTGCCAATGGTGGTTCTATGAAATGTGGCGGGCGCTGTGAAAATGTGCATCTCCAAATAGGCGACTACCACCTCAAATCCCATATGTTTTCAATTGACATGGGAGGTTGTGACATTGTGTTGGGCACAGATTGGATAAGGACTTTGGGTCCCATTCCCATGGATTTTCAGAACTTAACCATGCAATTCAACCAAGGAGGCCACCAATATAAATTTTGAGGCATCACTGCTGGTTCACCTGAGATCATCAGTTCTCATCGCATGGAAAAACTGCTCAAAAAAGGTCATTCGGGTGTCATTGCCCAACTCCATGCCATACAAGCCACAGAGACACCACCAGTGCCCCAAGACCTCCTAGCCCTCCTTTCTAAACATCAAACCATATTTTCAACTCCCCAAGGACTCCCCCCTTCCCACGGTGTCCATGATGATTCCATTCCCCTTGTCCCAGGAAGCCTTCCCCCCAATATACATCCATATCGCCACCCCTTTGCACAAAAAAATGAAATTGAGAAAATGGTCTAGGAACTCCTTACTGTCGGAGTCATCCATCCTAGTACGAGCCCTTACTCCTCTCTGGTCGTCATGGTATTGAAGAAAGAAGGTTCTTGGAGAATGTGTCCTGACTTCCATGCTCTTAACAAACTAACCATCAAAGACAAATTTCCCATTCCTATCATTGATGACCTTTTGGATGAATTGAGTGGCGCCCAATTCTTTACCAAACTTGATCTTCGCTTGGGCTATCACCAGATACGCATGAAAGAGGCCGACATTCCCAAGACGACCTTTCACACTCATGAGGGCCACTATGAATTTTTGGTCATGCCCTTTGGCTTGTGTAACGTCCCCTCCACCTTCCAGAGCCTCATGAACCATGTCTTCCACCCTTTTCTCCGTCATTTTGTCTTAGTTTTCTTTGATGATATCCTCATATATAGAAAAACTTGGACATACCATCTTAATCATGTGGATCAATTTCTCCACCTACTCTCTCAGCACCCGCTTTTCCTTCCAAATGTTCTTTTGGTGCCTCCGAAGTAGAATACTTGGGTCATCTAGTGGGAAAGGATGGCGTAAGGGTGGACCCGAGAAAGATTTAAGCTATGCAAGACTGGCCGCACCCAAAGACCCTCAAAAGATTGCGTGGATTTTTGGGCCTCATAGGGTATTACCACAAGTTCGTTAAGAACTATGGAAAGATTGCAACACCTCTCATGACTCTCCTCAAAAAGAACTCTTTCACTTGGACTCCAACAGCTGCTCAAGCTTTTCAAACCTATAAGATGGCCATGTGCACCACTCCGGTTTTGGCCCTTCCCGTCTTCACAAAGACTTTTTTGTTGGAATGTGACGCCTCATGAAAAGGAATTGGTGTTGTCCTTATGCAAGAGGGTCGACCTTTGGACTTCACTAGAAAGCAACTGTTTGAAAATAATCTAGGCAAACCCATTTATGAAAAAGAAATGTTGGCGATTCTGCATTCCATTGAGTTGTGGCGTCCGTATCTCTTGGGGCAACGCTTCCAAATTAAGACAGACCATCAAAGCCTCAAGTACTTTCTGGAACAACGCATTTCCTCCCAAGAACAACAAAAATGGGTGACTAAGCTCTTTGGATATGACTATGAGATCATTTTACAAGAAGGGAAAAGACAATGTCGTGGCGGATGCACTGTCCCAGAAATATGAAGATGAAGGATCTCTTTTTTCTCTTTCCTTCATTGTACCTGATTGGCTCTAAGTTGTGTGCAAAGAATGGCTTCAAGATCCCAAAAGTTCGCATATGATCCAACAACTGCAGACCAAGGCTCCGACTCCCCTAGGATACTCCTGGCTCCAGGATGAGCTTCGATATAAAGGTCGCTTGTATTTAAGTAAACAATTCAAGCTCAAATCCACGGTGCTTTCTGAGCTTCATGCTACACCCACAGCCGGGCACTCAGGGTTCACCAAAACATATGACTGAGTCAAACACTCTTTTTTCTGGGAGGGTATGAAACAGGACATCTGTAAGTTTGTCGCTGAATGTGAGGTTTGTCAACGCAACAAGGGAGAAACAGTAAAATCCCCAGGCAACCTCCAACCGCTTCCGATTCCCCCTGCTATTTGGAAGGATATCTCTATGGACTTTATTACAGGCCTACCCAAATCAGGGAATAAATCAGTCATAATGGTGGTGGTGGATCTCCTCTTCAAGTATGCTCATTTCTGCGCTCTTTCCCACCCATTTACCGCATCCACGGTGGCTAAAATTTTCATGGACCAGGTATTCAAGCTACATGGCATGCCGCACTCTATTGTTTTTGATCGAGACCCAACTTTCACAAGAAATTTTTGGCAAGAATTGTTTAAGATACAAGGCACACAATTGCATCTCAACTCAGCTTATCATCCCCAAACGGATGGTGAAACAGAAGTTGTCAACAAGTGTTTGGAAATATATCTGAGGTGCTTTGCCTCTGAAAAAAAACACCAGTGGGTTCAATGGTTACCCCTCACCAAATGGTGGTACAACACTACATACCATACACCCACTCGCATGACTCCCTTTGAAGCAGTATATGGACAGAAGCCACCTTCAGTTCTCTCATACTTACCATGTACCTCGAAGGTCCAAGCGGTTGACCAAACACTTACTGTTCGAGAGGACATCCTTCGTACCCTTAAAGAGAACTTGGTCATGTCACATAATAGAATGAAGTAGCAAGAAGATCAAGGTCGCTCTGAACGTCAATTTGCAGAAGGGGATCAGGTGTTTCTGAGACTACAACCATATAAGAAAACTTCCCTCAAGGCCGAGCATTGTCAGAAGCTAGCACCAAAATTCTATGGCCCTTACACAGTTCTCAAGCGTGTGGGACAAGTCGCATATTAGTTAGCTCTTCCCAGTCAGTCGAAGCTACACCCTGTTTTTCATGTTTCATGCTTGAAGAAGGTGATTGGAACCAGGTTGCAAATTCAAACCAACCTTTCAGAGTTAGCTGAAGAAGGCTCCATTTGGCTACAGCCAGAAGCAGTTTTGGACCAGCGTGAGCGTCGCTTGCGTCAGAGAACCATCAAGGAAGTGATAGTACAGTGGAAAGACATGACTCCAGCAGATGCCACTTGGGAACCAACTACCATTCTGCAGCAGTTTCCACATCTCAAGCCTTGAGGACAAGGCTGTTTTTAAGGGGGAGGACATGTTAAGGTCCTAACCTGCACATAGGTAGATCAATGTATTTGGATGTAATAAAGGTCAATATTAATAAGGCCTTTCAATAAAATAGAATAAGGCGGATGTAAGAAGACCTAATAGAATCTTCCGCTTCTAGAAGGATCTTCCTCTAGATGCTTCTCTTAATAGACATATTTAGTATAAATAAGAGGCGAGGGTATGAGAACCCTAGCTTGGAGATTATTGTAACAGAGCGCTGCTCTACTGGAGGTTGCCCCCTCGAAGAGGCCTGTGAACATTGCTATCTGAATCAAAGTGCTATTTCTATTTCTATTTCGTATATCATTTCTATGTATTGTGAAGATTATGCTGGATATTTTACTGTCATTCTTTCATTTCTAGCATTTCATTTCTGTTCTGCATATTTTATATATCTGGTATCTTGCAGTTGCCTTCAAACATTCCAAAGTTCGAAGCCAAGCTTAACAAATATCTAGGAGATCATGTGACTACCTTCCATCTTTGGTGCTCATCTATCTCACTGAAAGATGACTCCATATAGTTGTGATTGTTTCAACGTACTCTCATTGGGAGTGCTGCGAAATGGTACATTGAGCTCGATCGCTCAAGATACTCTTCGTTTGATGAACTGGCGATGGATTTCCTGAACCATTTCCAATTACCTGTGAGATACGACGCTAGCACAGAGCTGCTCACTAATTTCGAACAAAAAACAGCGGACCATATCTCTAATCACGTCTGAGAATGGAGATGCCAGAAGAGTTTAATCAAGGTACCAGTCCCACCAAGATTCCTGCTTGAGTGGTTCCTTAAGTCTTTAGTCCCGCATTTATCCAAAGATGTTGCGACGTCAGGAGTTTTCTCTGAAGAATATTCCATCATGAGGGATCAACAGTTTGAGCTCATCTATTCTCAGTCCGGTTTATTATACAACATCTTGCCAGATGCGCCACGTTCAATACTGGATAAAACTAGACAGAGAGTTGGACCACATGCCGATGGTATTCTTGGTTCAGCACAAATAAAGCCCACTGAGCAATTGATGAAGCAGTTGCAGTAGTTATCTATACAACACACAACGACCAACCAAACTATTTCTTTGGCTACTCCTGCTACCAAAATGTTGGAAGTACACAGAGTGCAGTCAACTAACCCAAAGGCCACCCAACATCCTGAAGGGAAGAAAAAACAATGAAAGAAGGGTAAGGGGGATAAAAGAACCCAACGATAATGATGGTGGGGACAACACTGAAAAATGGAAGGTGAGGTATCCATTCAAGTTATGCACGGAAGACCACCCAACCCATCTATGTCCTCGACTTGTAGAGGCCCAAAAGTTTGTCACATAGCAACAACAGGCAATGTTGACTAATGCATTTCAACATGGGCAAAATCTAACTCAAGCCTCTGCAAGCATGAAAGGGGGCAGCCAAGAAACCTGCTCACCTCTGAACAACCTCACATCCGTGAATGTATATATGGTTAGGGGTGATGCTTTCATATTGACTAGAGAAAATGATTATACTAAACCAAGCGCTTCTGAGAAGGGTAAAGAAGCTGATCTTCCATCTCTTCCTCTACAGATTAAGAAGACGTTGGGAGAAACAATGACACGCATTCCAAAAGGTGAATTTAAAAAAGCTTCTCATAACCCAAACGCAAGAGTTGCCAAGAACTACTCTGTGGTGGAAGATTTATCACAAACCCCTTGTGCGGTGTCTACTTTGGAGGTCCTCCAAAGATGCCCTGCTCAGAGGAAAGCCTTGTTAACCACTTTGGGATCTACTAAGACTTGTAATCTGGGTACCATCATGTTAGATACAACTGAATTAAAACCTTGTCTACCTTACCATGTAGCATTTCAGATAGTAGTGGCTTATCCCACGAAAACTTTTACTCGAAATATCTTTCACATGGTGGTCAATGAGGGCGCCTCGACATGCGTTATGTCATTGGCATGTTGGAAGGCCATTGGCCAACCTGTTTTGTCTCCATCACCTTCTCTCCTTACCGCTTTCGACAATCGTTCGTTCCGACCACATGGTATCATTCCTTCTTTCCCCGTGCAGTTAGGAGGGAAGACCATGTGTGTCGAAGTAGAGGTAGTCGATGCTCCCCTCGACTATAACCTCTTGTTAGGAAGGAGTTGGACTTATTCCATGCAATTTGTGGTTGCTACAGTTTTATGGGTCTTGTTGTTTCCACATGAGGGCCGGATAGTGACCATCGATCAATTGTCTTTCTCCAGACCTGACCCTGCATTGGGGGCATCCGCGGTCCCGATGATTGATAATCCTTAACCAGGTGTCATCAATGTAGGGGTTGGTTTGTGCCCATATTTGACGGGGACCTTCGATTACTTGCCCCCTCAAGGCGATATCAAGTTTATATCCAAGCACCATAAGGTTGAGATTTTTCAAGTTTCTTCATTCTGCATGACTTACTTCGATGATCTATGGATATTTCCTTCCCCATCAGCCACGATGGATGAGGCAGGGCACCCGGGTATGTCCATGCCCTTGTCCTCCACTGAAGTAGCATACTCCTTAGTCTAGCAAGCTTCAGCTAACACTGATCCAACTCCTGCACAAGAGTAAGATCCACTTCTAGAGCCTATTTGGGCTCATGGTTCTCTCTCCAACACCGATTCGTTAGACTTAGTCTTTCCCTTTAAAGAACTAGTAATCAAAGAAATGACTAGTCCAGACAAACCTTGGGAAGATCTTGACCGCAAATCATATTTCCTCCCAGAGTTAAGCCGAATCGAAGTAGGAGAATTTACCGTCAATATGACTGGAGATAGGTCTTGTCATACTAATCCCTTAGCTACACACAAGATCTATGTTGAGGGTAATATGGCAACCATTGATGAAACGATACCTATCAATATCTCTAGAACCCCTGGCATCATAGACAATGTTTTCGTCGAAGCATATAGCTCCCCTGAGGAGATGCCAGGCATCGACCCACAAAGAGTCTATCATGAGCTAACTTTGTTGTTTTTCAAGCTCACTTTGAGATCCGAAAGCAACATCCAATGAGACTGCATTTATGCTTTTCGATCTCATCTGGATTAACTAAGAAAAGTAACCATTAACAGGTCTCCTTTTAAGCCCTTTTCAGATCCTCTAAACATGAAAAGATTGCCGAGCGATCTTGTGGCCTTTCACGCTCATTAAACTGAAATTTGAAGTCACGTCTGTCCGATGGTAGTTTACCCCTTTTTAGGTCTGGACGATCACCTGTACGAACAAAGGTATACTCTATGGAACTTCTGTTCTTTAGAAGAGTACTCTCAGGTATAATTTTATCCCTTTTTTGGGCCCGAGGGACTAAACTTACGAAAAAGGAACCCAAACGGAGTCCATAGTTAAGCTCTTTTCAGACTCCCTAAAATTGAAAAGATCGTCGAGTGACCTTATTCTTTCACACTCGTTAAAATTGGTCCAGAAGAATATTCCTGACGGAGTCCATAGTTAAGCTTTTTTCAGACTCCTTAAAAATGAAAAAATGGCCGAGTGACCTTGTCTTTATCACACTCGTTAAAATTGTTTTGAATAGATGTCTTGTCGGTGCTAGTTTACCCCTTTTTTGAACTGACTAGACTACCTTCGAAAAAGGTACCCCAATGGAGTCTCCTTTTATGTTTTTTCAGACTCTCTAAATATGAAAAACCACCGAGTTTACCTTCTCTAGGCTCGTTAAACTTACATCGAAGGATGTTACCATTGTGTGTTTTGTTAACCGCGTTTGCATACCTTATACACCGGCCTTGTAACAGTTTGCTTCTGCATCTTAACACCTTTGGCCCCCAGAGGATTTTTCCTAAGTATCTTTCTACTAGAACATCAGTCTTGTCCTTGTGCCTTGAGCTTGCATGTTTGCAACACTCGTTCCTCCCTTGTAACGTAATATTCCTTTAGTCTTTTTACACAATTATTGAAAACAACAAAAAAATCAAATATACCCCAAAAAGAGGAAGGGAAAAGTATTTTCTTTATTGGCAGCATAATGAGTCGCCCTTGGATAAAGCACATCTGTCCATTTGTTCATCAGACTATGGGATGTAGCATGACCTTAGGAAGATTTTTCTCTCTATATAGAGTTGTGTCCTCCACCGGTTGGCTATCGTTCCAAACATATGGAGAGTTTGCGTTGCCTCTTGCTTCGTAGACTTATGATTAACATACATGCTTCCTGAGTCTCATCATTTTTCATGCTATTATCCAAGGGAAGTTTGTCACCAAGCCTAAGTCGGCCCCTCTGCAATATGTCTCTTGTCTCCATACCTGGCCATCCTAAACATCCAATCAAGTCCTTGTTTGAAATCACTGAAGCCTTCAGTCTGATCATCAAGATTATCAAGTCCATGATCGACGAGCCATCAAAGACCTCTGGGTAGTGCAGTCGTACACTCATATTACACTCCTACACGAGTTTTGAAGATTTTGAAGTTGTTTCTCGAGCTCTGAAGATCTCATCTCCAGCCATCAGGTTGAATCAACTTCTAGAAGATGGATACTCTATATGTATATCTTTCTAATTTCGAGGTGTAGCTCCGCGTGTATTTTTCGTGGCTACTATTTATAGTTATTTGACATGGATCTACAATGTATTTGATTGGTATCCATGGTTCTATTTTATCCTGAGCATGGGTATGCCCGCCTCGGTGAGACATTTGTTATTTTGCAGACGACACCTCCCAGTTCCTGATCCTTGGGCTCAATCGTTCGACACATCAGTAAAGATTGGTAATGTATTTCGGCCATTAGATGCTCTTATGACCTCACACATTAGGGGGCATTTGTTATAACCCTAAATTGCACCACACATGCTTACCTGGCATCAGGCCAAATCATATCCCTTCTTTGCCAAAGCGCTGCGGAACAACTCTTTCAAAATCCTCTTTTATAAAGGCCCACATGCCCTAATCCATTACTGCATGCGTGTACACACTGGCTGACCCAAAATAGACCGCATGGACCGACAAAAGAATGAAAAAAGGAAAGTTGCCAATGGAACAAAAAGCTATGGGTGAGTTAACTGAAACTCCTGGCCATGCATGGCCAAGGGTTCGTCCAAATACCTAGCTCCTTCTAGCCTATAAAATAAGGGGTAGGGGTCCCATTTGGAAAGAGGACAAATATAGCAAAGAAACTCTACCCATTTACGTACCCCCATTGTCCCAAGCCTTTAGCCTTTCCTTGTGCCAAAGGAGATTCAAAGAAAAGCAGTTGAAGGACAGAAGAAGAGGAGCCCAGGATCAGGTTCAAGGAGCGGTGGCCGGTCTCAACTTTTGTAAGTTGACTCATTCTAAGTAATAAAGAGAATGATTTTCCCATCCCAATTCATGAACTGTTTATAGTTTGATCAGTATAGTTTTGGATTTCTAACCCGTTAGTATATAAGTAGTATGCATGCATAGTTGTTGCTTGTCTTGGATGCAGGTCAGCTTTGGAAGGAGTATTGAGAACAAGTAATCGAGGACAACGGAGGATCGACATCAAACACTGAGAATGAGGTAGGTTGATCTTTCCATGCATTTACTAAGAAAAGGGGATTTAAATCTAGGGATGAAGGTAGAAATTAATTTCTATTCAGTCATATCTGCATGCAAAGTCTGAACTCTATTTGCTAGTCTGTAGGGTGATTTTCCCCAACAACAACAATATAGCTGTTGGGAAAAGTGTAAATGTTAGACCGACACCTTGAATGGGTAGAAAGGCATTTATGGTCAAAAATTTCACCATCAGACTGTTGGGACCGTGCCATAACAGACAAAACTGAGTTAATGAAGGATTCTTACCCATTGCAAGAGATACGTTGCCAAGTATCTATTTATCTCGTTGAGCCATGCACCGAGAACACTTTTTCTAACCATGAATTTGAGCCCACACATCAATTGATTCTTGCACAGTGATCATCGTGCTATTTCCTTATATCCCATTTCATTGAGAGATTGCTCTTTGAACCTGAGATTTTCAACCCCGAGCGTGTATGTCAAACAAGTTCAATGCTGCAGAAAAGATTGTCAAGGAAGTTCTCATCGACCTCATGACTGAAAGAGTAATGTCAATGTATGCAGGTATACAAGCATCATCGACGAGAGTAGTGCAAGACTCTTTGTCGACTACTCGTGGATCAGGTCCATCCCAACCAACAACGTAAAAGAGAACCAAACACAAATATGACCTAACTAATGCGAAGCTGATCCTGACCATAATGCCAGATTACATCCCACCTCTAGTAGGGGTAGTGAGTCGAGATAGTTTTCCAAGAGAATTCAATTACACCATGGTTACTGCATACCTCTCGAAGGGGATACGCATAGTTCACACACAACAAGATAAGATCACAACGTTGAAGTTCAGTGATTTCAACCTGAAAGATCACAAAAACCATAGTATGCTTGCCCCGTTTAAATACCTGACCCAAACAAAGGGGAAGAACTCGAAGATAATCCCTCAGTCATGGATGATGAACCTCGCGCAGTCCACTTTGTTAAGCATCATGAAAATCTCACACTTCAGACGACACCAGGAAGTTAATGCCTGTGTCAAGTTATTACTTTCATGTTACCATGATGGATACTTATGGCTAGAATGTCATATCACAGTCGACTCGACATTGATCCATAGGATCATAGGCTTGAGTATGCAAGGACCCGATCCACAGGATTTCTATCCAGGAAAAGCCACAGATCGTGGACTAGCATAGAAAATCAAGGATACATATGACGATGTAGAAAAGGGAAGAGAAGGCTAAAAGGTAGCCTCCATCCAGAATGGCGCAGTGCACCTCGCCTGTCAGTTAATTGCAGGAAAGTTAGTAAGGAAGAACATATCTACGCAGGTCACAGGATTTGTTGTTGACCTCGCGGGAAAGTGCATAGAAGGTTTATAGATGAAGTGGGCGAAGTACCTGGTGAATCAGCTGGAGCTCTACTATCGCGAAGCACAGAATCAAGGCTACAAGTTCCACTTCAGTTGGCTTCTGATCCTTATCGCCTTTGTTTCCTGGGAGATGCCCGAAGCTGTGACCTTCTTAGATATTGAACCTTTTGAGCCTCTTGTTGCGAAGTTCACTACCCTTTGGTACTCGAGTGATATGAAAAAATAGTGTTAGTCGAACGCTGTTTTTCATACCTACTACCTTCAACTGAAGAGAGCCATAGAAGTAGAACCTTGCATGAATCTGAACAACTTATAGAGATTCTGACCTTTGATGAAGTTTTGTGCATATCGACACTTCATCTACCTTATAGCACGAGCCAATGAACATAAGGAGCATTCGTACTATAAGCTCATGGAAGAGGATATTGAGGACATCACTAAGGACTGGTTGACATACCTGCTCATTCAAGCAGACCCTACACAGATGTTCGACCCTGATAGGCTAGAAACCGCGCATGATACACCCAGACCCAACAAAATAAAGAATACTGAAGAGGTCCAAGACTTAAGCAACACCTTAGGAAATACTGCTTCAGTATCACCTGAACGAGGGGTTGAGGAGGAAGAAATAAATGGCACAGGAGATGAATAGAATCAAGGAAAAGTAACACCACCGAGAGATGAGATGGATCCCCTGAAGAAAAAGAAGGTTTCTCCCCTGAAACCTTCTTCCTGGAAGAAATCAAGAACCACCGTGACGAAGATGAAGACCGTGCTTACTACTGATGACTTCGACTTCATCATAGAAGCCCTCAATGATGATTCGCTGAAAATCATGGAGAAACAAGAAGATAAATATGAAAAAATGTATGACAGACTTAAGGTCAAGTTTTGAGGGGTACAACAGGACCTTCAGTCCAGTTGCATAGTTTCCACTGCACCTGATCCGGATTATTTTCGACACGAAATGAGAGCGAAGATATAATAAAGAAATCCACAGAGATATTGCAGATATTCAATAACATAACATAAATGTATCAGAGATGCAACCATAAACACAAATATACAGTAATACACGATTTCTATTAATCAGAGAAATGTACAGAAACTGTAAAAATACAGAGTGAAGACTCGCTAGAATGGTGGCAGCTTATCTCTGAGAAGAGATGTGACGGCTACTCGCATTCGCAAGAAGATTGTTACAATGAGGCTCTGGAGGCCTTTTTATAATAATCAGGAATGCCAAAAGTCCTAGACATCCAAAAACCTAACCCTAGGAGATGAAGCGGCAAAAGTCATGTGGGCCCCGTTTGGGTAAGTTGGTGCATCAACTTCCCGGGGTCGTAACTTTTGCATACGATCTCTGCTTTAGGCGTGTGATAGATCGTTGGAAAGGTATTGTCGAGGAGATTCATTTTGGAGGATCAATCATGCCTTCATATATCATTGAGAACCTAGATCTTGAAAAAACTTCATTTAGGCCCTCAAAATGGCCCCGGAAGTTAAAACCTGCTAAAAATAGTAAATTGCCAAAATGGCCAGAAAACTGTTTTGAGCCATTTGGAAAAGTGGGTGGCCCCTGATATCCACCTGGATCAATCCTTCCTCCTTAGGAAGAAATGCTCTCCACTGTGTTGAGTTCCCGGGGGAGAGGGAAAAGCATTTGTTGAATCTGCATCTTGGTGAGATGCTTGTCTTGCTGGAGAAGTCACGCTGCTTAGTTTGTGGAAATCTGTCACAAACCTGTGGCTGGAAGGTTTGGACCTTTTTAACCAGTCTGGCTATTTTAGATGACTGTGTGTAGAAGGAATCTCCGTGCTTTGCTGCAACCTTGTCAACCTACTTCTGTTGGATAGAATTTTCTTTGGTCGAAGCTGTGGTGGCTGCAGTATCCTTCTGTTCACCCTTTGAACAGATTGTGGAGAAGATGAATTTTCTAGTATGAGATACTACCTTGCAGCACTGTTTAGGTGGGCCAGTAGTTGGAACTACCTCTGGTATCCTATAGAGATGACCCCCCAGAGTAATAATGACACTACGGGGTCGAGACTCATAGAT